>PVIW01007611.1:0-70446 GCA_004026585.1 Noctilio leporinus
GGGGAGGGGGACAGAGGGGAGCAAAAAGGGGATGGATGTACTACAACAACAATAAAATTTTTTAAAAATAAAAATAAATTAAGAATAAGTAAATAAATAAATGAAATATATAATCTAACTGACACAAGTTCCTTTTTTATGCCTCTTCCCATTCCAATACTTCTTTCCTTCCCAGAAATTACTGTCATGAATTCATATTTTTCTACTACATGTTTTTCTGTTATTCCTATTTTATTTGTATTATTTTAAAAAATTGCATTGCTTAAGATCTAATTTGCTGTACACAGATATATTTCAGTCTTTTGGACTTCTGTATAGTATCCTAGGTCATCCTATAATTTTTTAAAAGATTTTTAAAATTATTTTTAGAGAGAGGTACAGGGAGAGCGACAAAGAAACATCAACGTATGGTTGTCTTTCACTTGCCTCCAGCTATGGACCTGGCTTGCAACCTGGTTATGTGCCCTGGCTGGGAATTGAACCAGCGACCTTTGGGTTCGCAGGCCGGCACCTTATCCACTGTGCCACCTGCCAGGTCTGGGTCATCCTATAATTTATTCAACAACCTAAATAAAAGATACTTAGGTTGTTTCCAATTTTTCAATATCTCAAAAAATGTTACAATAAAGGATTTTATGCCTGTTCCCTTATGTATATATGCCAGTTTCTCTAAGGTATATGCTTAAGAGGTAGAATTGATGAGTCACAGATCATCCTCCATTTACCAGAAATTATTAAACTGCTTTTGGAGAGTGCTTTTACTAATCTGCACCACTAGTAGCAGTGAATGACAGCTCTGACTGGCAACGTCTGAACAAAGTGTTCTCAGGAGTATTAGTGCATTACTGTAGGCAAATGAAATGATGGATTACAAATAAAGTCACAGCTCAATGAATACTCAATTACCTAATATTCTTTGGTAACAGGTAGTTGATTCTCTGTATTACTTAAATCTCCTAAGTCAGCATGATATAAAATACACATCGATTTAACTAAAAGTAGAAGAATAGACATATAGGTCACTGGAACAGAAAAGAAAGGCTAACCTACACACATATCAGTGACTGACTTTGACAAGGATGACTAGATAATTCAATACAGAAATAAAACCCTTCTCAAAAAATGATTGGAATAACGAATATACATATACATAAAAAAATCTTCAAATGACTTATAAAAATTAACTTGTTTACACAATGGAATGCTGCACAGCAGGAAGAAAGAGGGAGCTCCTGGCTTTTGCAACAACATGGATGGAACTGGAAAGTGTTGTGCTTGGTGAAATAAGGCAGTCAGTGGGGGACAAATACCATACGATCTCACCCATAGTGGGACAATGATGAACAAAACAGACAACAGGCAAAGCAGAACCAGATATATGGATACAGTGAATGGGCCTTTGGTGGGCAGGAGGAGAGGTGGGGAGGCAAAGAAGGGGAGCAGTTTAGACGGGAACCTAGTATGGAAGAACCATGGACAACTAGTGGGATTGACTTTGTGGGGGAGTGGGTGGGTGGGGAGTGGGACAGAGGGGAGCGGGAAGGGGATGGATGTAATACAACAACAATAAAATTAAAAAAAAAAATTAACTTGAAGTAGATCACAAACCTAAATGTAAAACCTAAAAATATAAAATTTATAGAAGAAAATATAGATAAAACCCTTTATAATCTTGGCTTAGAATGAGACCTGTCAAAGCATAAAAATCACAAACCTTCAGAAAACAAAATGATGAACTGGACTCCATTAAAATTAAAAGCTCCTGCTCTCAAAACAGGGTTAAAACAATGAAAAACCACAGACTTACTGGGGGAAAATATCGACAAAACAAGGTGCCTAATAAAGGACTTAAAACCAGAATATATAAAGGACTCTTAACTATAATGATTAACAAACAAACAAGTAACTCAAAACACAGTGGTCAAAATATTGAGCCCAGGCTGGTATGGCTCAGTGGATTGAGTGCTGGCCTACGAACCAAGGGGTCGAGGTTCAATTCCAGGTCAGGGCACATGCCTGGGTTGCGGGACAGAGGCAACCACACATTGATGTTTCTCACCCTCTCTTTTTCCCTCCCTTCTCTTCTCTCTAAAAAAATTAATAAATAAGAGCCCTGGCTGGTAGCACAGTGGATAAGGCGCCGGCCTGCGAACCCAAAGGTCGCAGGTTCGATTCCCCAGCCAGGGCACATAACAAGGTTGCAAACCAGGTCTCCAGTCAGGTCTGTGGCTGGAGGCAGGTGAAAAGCAACCATACATTGATGTATCTCTCCCTCTCTGCCTCTCTTCCTTCCCCCTCTTTCTAAAAATACTTAAATAAAATCTTTAAAAAAGAATTAATAAATAAAATCTTTAAAAAATATATTGAAACATAAACTTTACCAAAGAAGAGATATAAATGGTAAATATCACAGGAAAAAAAACATGCTCATTATTTGTTAGTGAACTACAAATTAAAACCACAAGATGCCATAACATCCCTAATTTAGAATGAAAAATAAATTGTAAGCTAAAATATAAAAGGAACTCTCATATGCTTGCAGGTGTGAATACAAAATGATACTGCCACTTTGGAAGAGTTTGGTAGTTTCTTATGACATTACCATACATTCACCACATGATCCATCAAAGCCATCTTCTATGTACTGACCAAAAAAACCAGAAAGGTCAGAGATATGTACGTGAATATTTATAACACTGTTATTCACAAGAGCTAAAAACTGGAAACAGCCCAATGTCCATCATTTAGTGAATGAATTAATAAACTATGTATGGTACATTCATACACAGACTACCAAGGAACAACTAGATATATGTAGCAACACGGATGAATCTCAAAAACATGCTAAGTGAAAGGAACTAAATATAAAAACCTGCATATTGTATGATTGCATTTATATGACACTTGGTGAAGAGAACGCTACAGGGGCAGACCACATCAGTGATTGCCAGGGGCTAAGGGGAAAGGTAGGGGACCAACTACAAAAGTTGTACAAGGGAGCTTTTGGGGTGATAAAATACTCAATACGTTCAGTGCAGTGATGGTTACCCAACTGTTTGTCAAAATACACAGAATTACATACCCTGAAAAAGGGCACATTTTACTGTAAATAAATCACACCTCAATAAATCTGATTTTTAAAAAGTACAATACTCTGCCCTGGCCGGTGTAGCTTGGTTGGTTGGGCATCATTCCACAGGGTGAGATCACAGGTTTGGTTCCCCTAGGGCTGTATGTCTGGGTTGCACCTTTGGTCCTGGTCATACAAGAGGCAATCAAGTGATATAGTTTCTCTTTCCCCTTCCCTTCCCCTCTCTCTAAAAGTGAAAAGATAAAATCTTTCTTTAAAGAAGTGCAATACTCTAATATTTATGCATAACAATATTTATTGTGGCTTGGATTATAATACAAGAACTAAAATTATGATCACAAGAATAAATTAGATTAGAAAACGACAGCAAGAAAAAAATTTTTTTTTTTTATATTTTATTTCATTATTTTCAGAAAGAGGGGAAGGGAGAGAGGCCGAGAGGGAGAGAGACATCAATGTATGGTTGTGTTTCACCTGCCTCCAGCCACAGACCTGACTGGAGACCTGGTTTGCAACCTTGTTATGTGCCCTGGCTGGGGAATCGAACCTGTGACCTTTGGGTTCGCAGACCAGCGCCCTAACCACTGTGCTACCAGCCAGGGCTAAAGAAAATATTTTAAAAAATATCTGTTTAAGCCCTGGATGGGTAGCACAGTTGATTCTAACATCATCTCAATAAGCCAAAGTTGTGGTTCAATCCCCAGTCAGGACTCATATAAAAATCAATCAATGAATGCATAAATAAACTGTAAAACAAACTGATGTTTCTCTCTCACTCTCCCTCTCCTAAAATCCTAAAATAAATAAAAGTTAAATATATATATATATATATATATATAAACTCAAAAAATATATATGTGTGTATACATACACACATTCTGTTTCAAGGATTAGAGTTTTTAAAACTGAAAATCACTGAAATGTGGAAGGGAGAAAAGCCAAGAGAAGTGAGCCTAGCACCTTCCTATTTGAAGCAATTGCCAATTCAAAGAGCAAAATCAGTTTTCAGCTCATGGAACTCAGCTGACAAAAAATGAATTCCAGGGCATGCCCAGGACAAGTAGTGGCAAAGATCCCAGGATTTCATTTGGAACTCTGCTTCAATGAAGAGCTATGAACTGGGCTAGTCTGCACAAGGGTGGAAGACCACACTCAAGTCACTTGAATCTCCTCAAGCAGAAGAAACTATAGCTCATAACCTCCACTGATTACTTTTTTGACTACATTATAGCAGGAAAAAAACCCAAAATCTTCTAATGATCTTCAGCACAGAAAAGGCTTTTATTATATATTTACTTATTTATAAAAAATTTTATTTATTATCTTCAGAGAGAAGGGCAGGGAGGGAGAAGAAAGTGAGAAAAGCATCAATGTATGGTTGCCTTTCACCTGCCTCCAGGCTTGCAACCTGGTTATGTGCCTTGACTGGGAATCGAACCAGCAATCTTTGGGTTCGCAGGCCATCACTAATCCACTGAGTCATACCAGCCAGAGGGAAAGAACTTTATACACTTTAATAGTCCTGGTTCCTATAACACATTTTCCTATTACACCTATGGCTCTAAATAACACACTCAACCAACCAAGACTACATCAGATCACGACAAGCTAGGGTGGCAGAAAATGACAATCACTTGTTGAATTGAAATTATTAGCCCTGGCTGGTGGCACAATGGATAAGGTGCCAGCCTGCCAACCCAAAGGTCGCTGGTTTGATTCCCAGTTAAGGCCCATAATCAGGCTGCAAGCCAGGTCCCCAGCCTGGTCCCCAGGTGGAGGTGGGTGAAAAGCAACCATACATTGATGTCTCTCTCCCTTCTCCTCTCTCAAAAAAAGTTTTTAAAAAAGTATTAGCCAATAATTTGAACTACACATGAACTACGTAATATAGGGCGAATAATGGCTCAAGGATCAAATGTCTGTTTTTGTACATATAGCTTTACTGGATCATATCCACTATATGAGAATGTTAAGTAGCTGTGACAGACAGCTTAAAAATTTACTAAATAGTTCAACAGAAAATTAAACCCATTGCAAAAGAAGGGTAAGGGACTTAAATGAACATTTTCCCAGAGAAGGTATGCAAGTGGCCAATAAGCACATGGAAAGATGCTCAATATCTTAAGTCATTAGGGAAATGGACATCCACTTTACATCTGTTAGGATTGCTACATTTTTTTTAAAACCCTGAAACTAAAAAATGTAGAGAAATTGGAAATGCTTATGCACTGGTGCTGCGAAGGGAAAAATGATACAGCTGCTGTGGAAAAGCCTGGCAGTCCCTCAAAAACTTAAAACATGTAATTAGCATATGACCCAGAAATTCTACTCCTACGTATTCAAAACTATTGAAAGGAGGGACTCAAGATTCTTATACATCAATGTTCATAGCAGCATTGTTCACCATAGATAGAAACAACACAAATGTCCATCAACAGATGAATAAATTAACAAAATGAGATATATACATACAATGGAATATTATTCAGCCTTAAAAAGGAATGAAATCTGATACATGCTACAACCTTGGGAACGTAACGCTAAGTGAAATAAGTCAGATATAAAAGGAAAAATGTTATGTGATTCCACTTACATGAGGGTTCCTAGAATAGGCAAATTATTGGAGACAGAAAGCAGAACAGAGGTTATCAGGAACTAAGAGAAGGAAAAATAGAGAAGGGGAAATAGGGAGTTTCTGTTTAGGATGATGAGAAGTTCTAGAAATGTATAGTGATGATGGTTGCACAATGCTGTAAATGTATTTAAGAATTTTTTTTGAAAGATTTTATTATTTTTAGAGAGATGGGTATGGAGAGAAATATCAATGTATGGTTACCTTGTTACCTTTCACCTGCCTCCAGCTACAGACCTGGCTGGAGACCTGGCTTGCAACCTGGTTATGTGCCCTGGCTGGGGGATCAAACCAGCGAACTTGTGAGTTTGCAGGTTGCGCCTTATCCACTGTGCCACCAGCCAGGCCCATGAATGTATTTAATATTACTGAATTATACACTTCAAATGATTAAAATGACAAATTTTATGTTACCAGCACTTTAATGCAATTTGAAAAATGACTAAATTACCCATTATAGGCAGTTTACTGACTCCTGGTATACAGCAATGGAAATTAACAAACTATTGCCCCATGCAACATCACAGATTAATCTGACAAGCGTAGAGTTGAGCAAAAGAAGGTAGACACAAAAAGAACATATAATTTCATTTATAAAGTTCAAGACTAGGCAAAATTATTTATGGTGTTAGACATTAAGATCGGTAGATACCAATGTAAAAGATGAAGAAAGGTAGTGAATAGAAGTATGAGAAAGGCAGGCTTCTAGACTAATATTTTACCTTTCATTATTTATTGATTTTGAGAGAGAGAAAGAGAAAGAAAGGGAAAGGACAGCAACTTGCTGCCCCACCCACCCATTCAGGCACTCACAGACTGAACAGAATGCCCCAGACCAGGAATCAAACCCGCAAGTTTGGCACACCAGGATGGCACTCCAACCAATCGGGCTACTCGGCCAGGGCATATTCTATTTATTGACCTGGTGGGGCTTCAAATTGTTTTGTGTAGTTTGATAATTCATTAAGCAATACATTAACTGTGCACTTTATATATACTTTAATACAAGTGTACTTAAAAGCTGGGAAAAATACTGAGAAGATTGAATAGAGAGTCCCTACACATTAAGTGAAAAAGGTTATAGATTAGTTTGTATGAAATATGTTCTTTTCTCCTCTAATAAATATTTGTTTCTATAGTAGACAACATTAGGAAACTCACTAGCAATCATGTCTCTAAGATTAAGATTACAGAGGATTTTCTCCCCCTATATTTGTTCATTATTTTAATTTTGAGTATATGTTCCTGTACAAGCAACAGAAATACTGACATTATTTATCATTAAATTGTAAGTATAGAAGACTAATTTGTAAATTACCCACTGTATTTTTTCACTCATATATTAGTGGACTGTCACAAAAAAGGGTCAAAACTAGAATAGTTTGGGGTAGAAAGAAACATATGTTTGCAAGTACATGAGTTAGCAGGCAGGCGATTTAAGTCCCTGCTCCATCATTTAAAAGCTGTATGATGCTGGGAAAGCCAGTTAATATTTCTGACCTTCAATTTCATTAACTTAAACCAAGATGACCTAACAACTCTGAGCTGTGGCAAAGATCAAGTGAAAAAAGTATGTGGTAATATTTTAAATAATAAAAAGGTATGTAAGTCCTGGCTGGTGGCACTGTGGATAAGGCACCGGCCTGCGAACCCAAAGGTCGCAGGTTCGATTCCCAGCCAGGGCACATAACCAGGTTGCAAGCCAGGTCTCCAGTCAGGTCTGTGGCTGGAGGCAGGTGAAAGGCAACCATACAATGATGTCTCTCTCCCTCTCTGCCTCTCTCCATTCCTCTCTTTCTGAAAATAATGGAATAAAATCTTAAAAAAAAAAAAAAGTTTAACAATGTTCTAATGTAACCTCTAGAGGCTATAATCTTAAAAAGGATTATTGAATTAATAAGAATATTATTTCAATTTTCTGAGGACCTACTATGCACAGAGTGTTTTACAAACATTTTCTGAGTATAGCAACTTGCCTAAAATCCTGTACAGTTGCAATTCAAATATCAATTTGGAAAAAGAGCCATTGCAATTTTGAAAGGATAAACTTAGACCCTCAAAGCTCAGAAAGAAAAGCAACCCTGACATCCAGGAGCCGAGAACTGAGTACTATCAGGTAGGCCTTGGTATAACTAGGAGCTGACCTGGCACTACAGCTCGACCTTGGTGCTCTGTTTAACGTAAACAATTTGACAGAAATTAACTTCCCACAAAGATACTCTGTGAACATAATGGATCAAGACAAGATCACTCTGTCATCATGTCTAAACAGAGCCAAAACATGAACAATGTCCAAACCATGAAACAACTCCTCTTCAAGCTAAGGAGTACTTCTTAACCAATTATAGCTTTAGCCTCACTCTAGTCTTCCCTTTTCTAAATCAGATTTATTAAAGCACTGAACTATAGACTTAGCATCAGTTTCTGACAACATCCAATCCAGAGGAAAACCCTGCTGCCTTATATCCTCTTCAAGAATCACTGAACACAAATCTTTTAATAGCTCTTTCCAGCCCCCTTTCATGAGAGATATCATAATTTTCTATGGTATGTGTTCTTCCTAATTAAAATAAGTATAAAAGATCTCAGTTGTTCAACCACAGGTGTGTGTTCCTCTAGTGATGGCTGACTGAAAGGCACTGATGAAGCCCATTCCAGAACAACAGTTAATTCTCTCCCCTCTATTGTAGCATAAAAATATCTGCAGAACAACAGTGAATAAGTATGGCATATCTATGCTATACCTATGTAGGTATAAAACACTTAATAGTCTACAAGAAAATGATAGATTTTGACATTTTTCTTTCCTCATTTACCACAATAAACTGCAGAAATGAAAGTATACTCAAAGATATTTCTTGCTTAGGATGTTTTAGCATGAGCAGCTGTTAACTCACAAAGTAAAAGAAAAAAAGGCTACATCAACATATTAATATCTTCACTGGTATCATATAGGTCAAGGAAAGGCAAACCAGTAGAAAAGTAGAGAATCTATACTTTCCCAGAAGTAAAAGATCCAACTACCTTTCGGTGAGCAATTACTATCAGAAAATAGGATAGGGGATTAGGGAAAATCCTTCTTCACCAACTTAATATTCATTTATGTCAATCCCTTATCAGGATGACTAACAATAATCTTAGGAATCTAGGTATCAAGTGAGTTTTAGAGGGTTTAACTGTACCCTACCTAAGGAAAAATATTGGCATAGCCAAAAAGTCCATTATGTTTGTTCTGTATGATGGCTCTAGCAGTGCTTAGTTGTCTTTAACTTAATGAAACAATTTTGTTATATTCTGTTGTGATAGCTATCACATCAGCATGCATAAAAAAACAAAAATCAATAACTTTTCAAAATTGGTGAATGTTTATGCAGCCATTTTTTAATGTTGAGGATGGAAGAAAATATGCAACATTTTTTGCATATTCTGCTTTATTATTTCAAGAAAGGTAAAAACTCAACTGGAATGCAAAAAGATTTGTGCAATGTATGCAGAAGGTGCTATGACTGATGGAAGTTGTTACAAGTGGCTTGTGAAGTTTCTAGGTACTATTGACATTTTGGCCAAATAATTCTTTATTGTGGGGCTGTCTTATGCATTGGAAAGTGTTTAGCAGTACCCCTGGCCTCTACCCACTAGAAGCCAATAGCCGGAGATAGCCAACATACTCAAAATATCCAAATCAATAAAGTTACTGGTGAAAATGAAAACGGTGTCTTTTATTTTACAGACGCAATACACATTTTGGCTGACCCAATATAAACTTGCAATTTAAAAAACAACAACAGGCCCTGGCTGATGGCTCTGTGGATAAGAGCCAGCCTGTGAACCCAAAGGTCTCTGGTTTAATTCCCAGCCAGGGCGCATAACCAGGTTGCAAGCCAGGTCTCCAGCCAGGTCCATAGCTGGAGGTAATTGAAAGGCAACCATACACTGATATTTCTCTCCCTCTCTGCCTCTTTCCCTTCCCTTCTCTCTGAAAATAATAATTAAAATCTTTTAAAAAATGAAACCAACCAACCAACCAACAAATAAAACAACAACAACAGCAACAGCCCTGGCTGGTGTGGCTCAGGGGGTTGAGTGCTGACCTGTGAATTAAAAGGTCACTGGTTTCATTCCCAGTCTGGGCATGTGCCTGAGTGGCAGGCCGGGTCCCCATTTGGGGGCATGCAGGTGGCAACTGATAGTTGTATCTCCTGTACATCAATGTTTCTTTCTCTCCCTTTCTCCCTCTCTCTAAAAATAAATAAATATTAAAAAACAACAACAACAAAGAACTTTTGGTCAGGATGGTGGCACAGGTAAACAGCGCTCACCTCCTCATACAACCACATCAAAATGACAACTAAAATATGTTAACAATCATCATTCAGATCTGTCAGAAATTGAGTTGAGTGGAAGCTGGGATACTACGGAATCGAAAGAGACCACATCCATCCATGCTGGTAGGAGGGGCAGAGACACAGAACAGGCTGGTCCCTCACCCACAAGCGGTGGATAAAAATTGGGAGAGAGACTTGAGAGCAAGGAGTTCCAGCCCCACACCAGGCTCCCCAACCCAAAGTTGTCGTGCCAGGAAGATGAGTCTCCATAACTTCTGGTTGCAAAAACCAGCAGGAACTCAACTCCTGGAACCCTAAGCAGTTCCTCATGAAGAACCCTCCCAAGGACTCACCTACTCAGACTCACTCCAAGCTCCCCCACTGGAGGAGCAGCTTGAAAGGCACCAGTGGTACATGAAAGGAAATGAAGTGTCTGGCATCAAGGTGAGCAGAGGCCATTGTCCCTTTTCAAAACCCTCCCCACAAAGAGCCATAGAGCTTACAAACTGGTAACATATCTGAGACTCCATCAACCTGGCTAACACTGTCTATTTGAAAAAATAGTGAAAGAAAACATCCCTAATTCAGTGAAGGAAATAGACATGCAAGTCCAGGAAACACACCATACCGAACAAGATGAATGCAACAAGACCCGTTCCAAGATATACGTAAAATTCCAACGGTTAAAGGCAAAGATAAAATATTAAAAGCAGCAAGAGAAAAGCAGTTCTCTTCAGGGAAGTTCCCATAAGACTATCAGCTGATTTCTCAAAAGAAACTATGCAGGCTAAAAGGAATTATTAAGAAATGCTTAAAGTCATAAAAATCAGGTACCTACAACCAAGATTGTTCTACCTAGCAAAGCAATCATTTAGAATCGAAGGGCAGATAAAGAGCTTCCCATACAAGAAAAAAATTGAAGGAGTTCATCATCACCAAATTATTATACTGCATATGAAACATAAAAGGAACTTATTTAAGAAAAAGAAGATCAAAACCATGAACAATAAAAAGATAACAAATACCTATCAACAATTGAATCTAAAAATAAAGTAAGCAAACAAGAACAGAGACAGGATTTTGAAGAGGGCTTTGATGGTTGCTGGATGGGAGGAGGGTGGTGAAGAATGGGTGAGGAGGTGAGGGGATTAAGAAATACAAATAGGGTTACAGAATAGCCATGGGGCTGCAAAGTACAGTACAGCAAATGGATCAGCCAAAGAACTTACGCACATGACCCCTGGAACAATGATGTGGTGACTGCCCGAGGGAGTGGGCATATTGAGTGAAGAGGGGCAAAGGAGGAAAGATCGAGATGACTGTTAATACCATGATGAATAAAATAAAATGTAAAATATAAATCAAGCAAAAGGAAAAAAAAAACAGTTAAGAATAGAACAAAGGATAAAGTCCCTAACAGTGGCTGCCTTTCTGTCTGTTTAGTGCAAATACCAATACACGTTCTTAAAATGTGAATGTTTATTGTGTCTTTAGTTAAAGGTAATGCTATTTTCTGGGAAAAGTATGCTATTATCTGAATATCCATCAGAATAATTATTTCCTTGTTATAATGGAAACTTCACAAGCAGAATCATTAGGCCCAAGAAAATTTTCTGAAATCAATTCTTTCAAAATGGTGTCTAGTAGTTTTGTGAAGGAAAGTATACTAAATTTGATTTCTACTGCCTATTTGTACCTCTTCTGAAAATAAATATGGGTAAGCATTGTATGTGTTTTAAAGCCCAAGTTTATATTACATGGCATTACAAAATTATATGGAAATTTATTTTTAACAAAACCTGATATTTTAAATATGAACTGAGCATGAATAAACAGAAAAAAATGTGTTTAGGTAATTTCTGCCCTTGATGCTGGATTCTTGAGTCCTACAACATCCTGTGACACTGGCACTCTCTCTTTGATACATTTTGGGCCCTTATCACCAAGTCCTATACATGTGAAACACACCTAGACAACCTGCACCACTGTGGTATCTAGTCTGCCTACAGGAGTCATGTGAAACATGTTAGATCATGTTTTTGTTCATCAAAAAAACTACTATTACATTATCCAAGGAACTTAGTATTAAGCGTTATAAACAGAACCTGCTTAGTATAAAACAAAAAGTGTAAAATTATGAGTCTGTTCACCTAAACTCTGCTACTGTTCACCTAAACTCACCTAAGCTCTACTGCTATGGGGAGTTCACTCTTTAAATTTCATTTTCCTATATACAATAGATATCATGATTTATCAGTTTGCCAAGATGTTCAACAATTTAAGAAAATACCCATGGTTCTAATTCCTTGAAAAAAATGATATATAATATACATAAAAATTTACTCATCACATAACAAGTGTTGTCCTAACACATCTCACTGAAGAGGAAATGTTTTTCCCAAGTAACATCTAGAATGCAAATTAATTGGTATCCAATCAGCATTTACTTTAATGAGTAGATTCATACAGCTTTATACTAGGTAAACAAAATTTGCTGTACTTCTCCATTTAAAATAGTTTGCTTTCAGCTCTGACCAGTGTGACTTGGTGGAAAGGGCATCATTCCACAAAGCAAAATGCTGGGGTTAGGGCATATGTCTGGGTTGGAGGCCAGAGGCAACCAATGTTTCTCTCACACAGTGTTTTTCTCCCTATCTTTCTCCCTCCCCTCCCCCCTCTTTTGAAATAAATAAATAATCTTTAAAAACTCAGGCCTTTATGCAAATTCAGTGTCAAAGTTGAGTATGCCATAAAATGGAATTAAAAATAAACAGTCACCATATTAACCACATTCATGCACTACTTTATTAATTTGGTTTTTATTTCAAGGCACCCAATGTTTAACATCACTACAGTCTGAAATAACCCACTTGACCTGATGAAGTGATTCTCAGTCATTTGGAAGCTAAGTCGAGTTGCTAACGGAAATGACAATGCATGATAATATAAGCCCCTTAATGGTTTATGGGAGAGTTGGGAAACCTTTAAAGACTGCATATCCAACTAATTTTTAGGTGTAATGCAGTGGGAAAGAAGGAGAATGAAGTTCTCTTGGAATTAAGTTTTGTACTGTCTAGATGACTAAGAGTTGAGTAGACTTCAAATGTGAACTCTTCTTACAACGACTGGATTAAGGTTAAAGTGCTGGGTTGGCCAAAAGGTTTGTTATTTTTTTCCTGTAAGATAAAAGACACATTTTTTATTTTCACCAATAACTTGATTTGGATATTTTGAGTATGTCGGCTATCTCCCAATATTGGCTTCTAGTGGGTGGAGGCCAGGGGTGCTGCTAAACATCTTCCATCGCATAAGACAGCCCACAGCAAAGAATTATTTGGCCAACATGTCAGAAATACCAAGACCCTTTGAAAATCACTTTCAACACATTCGATCAGTCAGAGCACCTTCTCCACACAATGCACAAGTTTTTTTGCATTTCAGTTGTTTTTACCTTTCTTGAAACAATAAAGCAGAATACACTTAAAATGTTGCATATTTTCTTTCACCTTCAACATTAAAAAATTGCTGCACAAAAATTCACCAATTTTGATGTTTTGGGATTTTTTAAAGATTTTATTTTATTATTTTCAGAGAGAGGGGAAAGGAGAGAGGCAGAGAGGAAGAGAGACATCCATGTATGGTTGCCGTTTTCACCTGCCTCCAGCTAAGGACCTGGCTTAGAGACCTGCCTTGCAACCTCCTTAGTTACTTTGTTTTTTCTTAATGCACATTTATGTGAGAGCTGTCACAATACAATCTAACAAAATTATTTCAAATGAAGTTAAAGACAGCTATGCACTACTAGAGCTACCATATGAAAAAAACTAAACAAAGTTTTGACCAACCAATACAAAAACTTTCAATATGCTACAGGAAAAACTTAGGTAGAAAAGAACTATGACTACATAAAACTTGGTTTTATTTCATTTTTAAAAGAAAATGAATATATAAGTAATTTATTTCAGTTTGAACTATTTTAGCACATGATGCATTAGTTGAAAAATTCAAACTAAAAGGTTATTATAGCCCATTCTAATGCCCACTTTATAAACTACAGCATAAAACGAAACCCTTTGAATAGAAACCCTTTGAATTAGCAGCAGAAAGAGGATGAAATAGAGGGTACACAGAATGCTGAAAGTACTTATACTTAATAAATTATTTAACATGATTTAAATATAAGAGCTGTATGTGTAATATTCAAAGATAAGTCACCAGCATAAAACCCAAGGTCTGAATTCTACCTCTGTACTTTATCTCTCACATGGAACTAATTTCTCTTTAAAGCTAAGGCTCTAGAGTCTTTTTTTCTTTTCATACCTAAGTTTTCCTTGTCCTCTCCTCTTATCATACGTCCCAACTCCCATCACCCAGTGTAAACTAAAATTTCCTTATAATTTCTGGCAGTCTTTTCCTAAACACAACTATTAATCTACCCCTAAACATATTCCCTCTCTTCTAAAACACCTTTGGCCTAGTTTAGTAAACTTCAGGGGACCCTATTAAATTGGGTTTATCGTAATAAAACACTACTTCTGTAGGAAGGAGTGATAGTACCCTTCTCTCCATCCTCCCCCCAAGAGATCTTTAAATGATCCTCAGAGGTGGTGAAGAATGAAGCTGTTAACGAAACACTTCCTTCCACAAATATTTGGCATTCTCTCCTTAAATGTGTCTCCTTCCTTGAACTCTCTTAACTTTCACTTGGTCTTTATGTTCCAAAACCATGAACATATTCTAGTTCTCATTCCCAGACCCCAAAAAAGAAACAGGCTTCAACAAAACTGGAATTCTAGAACAGTTTCTGGAGTTGAAGAGGTAAGACTACAAAATTAAATACAGATTGCTTTATCAAAAAGAATGGACAATGAAAGTGAATACTTGATTGAGGTGTGGGGTTGAAGATGGCAGGAGGGATTTTCAAAATGTTGTAAGACTCCTATATTTATCATCTTCCATAAAAGTTTCATTACCAATCAGCCCAGGTTTAGAATGACCTGCTTTAATCTTCTGAGCCTTGCTTTTTTTCACCTGTAAAATGTTGACACCAACAGCACCTTCTCCTCACAGCATAGTTGAGAGGATTAAACACATGACACATGCAAAACTAAGAGCACATGCCTGGCACACAGACCAACACATATTAGACCTTAAAAGAAATCAGAAGGATGAAGTATCCTTGCTTCCTTCAGAAACAGAAATCTTTCAGTTTTATTGTAAGATACGTACAAACGTATCCTAGTCATTCAACATTTCAATTTAGAGGGTGCCTTAGAATACTGATTTTGAGGAAATCAAAGTAACCAGGGCAAAAGTTTTATGCTAAAATAGAACCTTACTGAAAAATACTTGTGCTGTCATTGTACTGCTAAAGTGACGGTCACGGAACTTAAAAAACGCAAACTCAGCTGTAATCGCATGCAGCTGTTCCTTTCCAAATTAAATCACTTTTTTGTTCTTTCTTCCGACACTACAGTACTCCGCTTTCATTAAAAAGCCTGTAACAAGTCACAGCCTCACCGATATCAAAACCTTTTTGGAAACCTGGCCCAGAGGAAGCCACACATTGTTTACAGAAAGGACCCGTGTGGTCTCTCTAGGACGACTGTCACTGTCACCAGCACGTCCGGTGTCAGGAGGAGCGCAGGGGGAGGCTGGTGTGTGAAACAAGTCGACAGGGAGGCAGCCCTGAAAAGGGAGAGGTTTGATCGGAGAAACGCAGAGGGTGAAGGTCTGACCGCGGGAGGCAGCCTCGCCGGGCGGACCCAGGCGGGGGCGCGCCGCCGGCTCCCCCAGGAAAGGGGCGCAGGTGCTGCTCTCCCTCGGCGCCACCGCCCCTTCCCGCGAGCCCTCCAGTTACCTTTCTCGTCCTCGTCGATGCGCAGGGCGAGGGAGATGTACTCGAAGGCCTGTTTGTGGAAGGCTCGGACGCGCTCGGCCTCCCCGCCCGGCACTGGCGCCGGGGGAGAGGCCGGGGCCGGCGCGGCCGGGGAGCTCCTCTTGGCGGCCATGAGGGCGCGGGAGAAGCGCTGGCAGAGCCACACGAAGAGGAGCCCCAGGTGGAAGGCGACTAAACGCAGCAGCGCGAAGCCTACGAACAGCGGGTACGAGAAGTAGTACAGGTTCCGCTTAAGCGGCGACACGGGCCGAGGGGCGGCCCTGGGGGCGGGGCGGGCGGGGGCCAGGCAGGGGGGCGGAGGCCTGGGAGGCACCGGGCTGCTGGAGCCGCCGGAGCCCTTCTTCTTCCCTCGTCCACCCGGAGAATTCATTCACAGCTCCCGCTGCCGCCGCCGCCATAACCCGCCTCCCGCAGACCGACGGCGACCAAGTGACGGCAGCGGCCACCGGGACGGAGAGGGCCACGGAGCGCGGCGCGCCGGCCGGTCCCAGGAGCTCGGCGCCTCCACGCACGGCCCCGCCCCTTTCTCTCGGCTCCGGCAGAAGCTCTACCCCTGCTCCTGCGGCTGAGGTCGGTGGCTCCTGCCCCTCCCTCTCCCGGCCCTCAGCTGCCTGGAGCTCCAAGCGGTGGCCACGCGCGCACGCACTCTCGGGTCTTTCTCCGGCGCGCGCGCACGCCGCCGTCTTTGTTGCCCTGAGCTCCTAGTGCGCAGGTGCGGTGTCCTCCCCTCGGCCCCTCTCCCGCGGAACTACAGTTCCCACTGTGCAGTTCGGCTGACGTCGTTCCTTGCCCCTTCCAGCTGCTTAGCGCCGAACCTTGTGCATCAATTCACAGAAAAACACTATTGCAGTTTGGGGTGCTCAGCTTGTGTTGCAGGGTTTCTTTCTCGTAGTGTCATCGTTTTCTTTCGAGTATTTCTTTGGTATTTTTGGGCCAGTCTCCGGTGTAGGATGATTAATCTGCGTTCCATCTCAGAGGCGATGGGTACCCATCTGGGAATTACCTGAGGGAAGCAGTAGTAGAGGTGTACCAATTTCCAGGTCACCAAAATGAGAATGTTAGCTCACGGAGTAAAGTCAACAATTCCAGAAGTTCAACTAAATTGCTATGTTTGGATGAAGAATTAATTTATTTGAATAAGGGAATTCTTAAGTTTAACACAGCAATTGTCCCATCGTTTACTTAGGAATCCACACTGGGCCCTTTTATTTTCCCCTTAATCTGCTCTATGTCCCTTCCTTTGAGAATATACCTCTGCTTCCTGTGTTCTAATGAACTGCAAGCACAGAACCCCACCCCCGAGATCACAGAGATGGAAATACTAGGTCAATCGTACTCTCCTAGGAACTGGAATCTTGGCAGGAAGCACTGCGATGGAAGGTAGGAACTGAATGCTCTGAAGGGTGGCCATATCAATTCACCTCATTGAGATCTCCAGAGATACCAGATTCCTTGACTGGTCACGTTATAATGTAACCCATCCAATAAAGGATTCAGTCTCTCTCTCTAATTTGTTCCTCTTTCCCATCTCTCTATCTTTTCTCTCTCTTCTGTTGTTTTGTTTTATTTTTTTTAACTTGGGTCAGCCATAGGCCCTGCCCCCCGAAAACTATTGAATCCTAATAATGTAAATCCTTATTTACATCATGAGGTTTACAAATACATCTTGCCAGCTTGCAAGAACCTCTGCATTCTGGCAACAACTTTATCTAATTTTTCTTCATCACTACTCCTCTACAACTATAAGCTACTGCAAAACGACTTGCTGAGTCTTGGCTGGGTGGCTCAGTGGAATGACACTGGCCTGTGAACACAAAAGTCGCTGGTTTGATTCTCAGCCAGGGCCCATAACCAGGTTGCAAGCCAAGTTTCCAGCCATGTCCTCAGCTGGAGGCAGGTGAAAGGCAACCATACATTGATGCTTCTTTCCCTTTCTTCCTCCATCCCTGCCTTTCTCTCTAAAAATAATGAATAAAATCTTAAAAAAAAAATGACTTGCTTTCCATTTCCCTCCTACTTCTCCCCCCCTTTTCTGCCTCTGTGCCTGTTCCAGTTCCTCTTGCTGAAATCCCTTCTCTTTAACATCTTGATTCATCTCAACTGTACTTCTCTTTTTTGAGCTCTATAGTATTTTGTGGTGTTGTGTGAAATCTATTATATTTATACATATATCATGTAAACAAGAAGTATATAAATTGTAATTTATATACAATTGTATATAATTGTAAAAAATAATAAAAACAAACATCATCCAGTTTAAGAAAAACTAATGTAACCAGCTCCTTGAGTCACTGAGGCCCTAGTTTCTGTCTTTCTCTCCCTCTACAGAAAGCCACTATCCTGAATTTTGTACTCATTCCTTTGCCTTTCACTTTAGTTTTGCACATATGTATGTAGTTACACCTAAACAATATATTGTATAGTTTTGCCTGGTTTTGACACTGTTGTAATCATACTGCATGTATTCTTCTTAATTAACTTTTTCTGCTCAATATTTAAGTATTTGAGATTCCTCCTTGTTGAATTTTTTTTTTTTTAATCCTCTCCCAAGGACATTTTTAAAAATTGTTTTTAGAGAGAGAAGATGGGAGAGAGAAAGAAGCATCAATGTGAGAGTGAAACAAACATGAAATGCCTTTTTTTGTGCCCCAACTGGGATCGAACCCACAACCTAGGCATATGCCCTGACTAGAAATCCAACCTGGAACCTTTTGGTTTATGAAACAACACTCCAATCCACTGGCCAGGGCCTTTCTTGTTGATTTGCATAGCTATGTTACATTTATTTTCATTACTATATTCCATTATATGAATTTATCACAGTTATTTTAGTTTGGTGCCAGTTTTTTACCTGCCTGCCTTTCTTTCTCTCTCTCTCTCTCTCTCTCTCACTTTCTTTCTTAGTAACTAACTTTTTAACTTGGCCAAGAAACGGCCCAATAGTAGAGTAGTTCTGGAGTCAGACTGGTTGCATTCACATCCTTGCTCCAACTTTCTGTGATCTTTAACTAGTGACTCAGCTTCCACATCTATGTTTTAGGTTCCACATCTATAACATAAACAGGTAGCTCAGTTTGTTAGAGCATTGTCCCCATATGCAAACATTGTGGATTTCATCCTCAGTCAGGACTCATAGAGCAACAAAATTGATGTCTCTCTCTCTTTCTCTAATTAATTAAAATCAATATATAAAGAAATTTTTTAAAAAACATAATAGGCAGTAGTGCCTGGAATGCAGTTGCTGCCTAATATTTGTTCAATGAAGAATGGCTGTCCCACAGCTATATCTGTGTACTATAATTCACTTAAAATGAACTACAGGAAAGTTTCTGAACGATCTTTACCATTTCCTGGAACCTCAATTTTCCTGAGGTCATTTTTCTTTCCCTTAGACTTGCTTCTGCTCCTCCACTGTCAAAAATACTTCAGGGCTTAACTATATGTTATGTGCTTGATTAATCCTTCCTTTATGATCACCAGCAGAAAAGATTTTTAATAAAAGATTTAAAATCTATTTTCAGAGAGAGGGGAAGGGAGGGAGAAATAGAGGGAGAGGAACATCAGTGTGCAAGAGAAACATGTATCAGTTGCCTCTTGCATTTCTCCCAACTGGAGACCAAGCCCACAATCCAGGTACAGGCCCTGACTGGGAATCAAACAGGTGACCTGTTGGTTCATAGACTGGTTCTCAATCCACTGAGCCACACCAGCCAGAGCAGAAATGGTTCTATTTTAAAATCTTTATGACAGTTTGGTTATGTTATTCTGTGCTTTTTAAAATATATATATATATATTGTCTGGTATATAGTTATTTAGTACTTTATTATCTCCTGATATATTAACATACTTCAAGGTGCTACAGGAGGCTAAGAAGCAAAGGAAGACATGTCTCACCCGCTAACCCAGCATCCTGGCCCTGGTCTAATAATATTGCCAGTTCCAATATCACAAGAAAAGCTGTCAGCCAGGGAGGAGAAAAATCCTTGGAATTCTATATATTGTTTTCACTATCTGGGAAGAAAAAATCTTTACTTCCCAAAGCCAGGAAGGCATCCCTAAAGGCCCTAAAGTGGGGAAGGGCCCTATAGGAAGAAGCCCTTTAATACCTTTAGGTATCCACACCCCCAAGTCCTGGAAAGCCAACACTTCCCTTTCAGTAAGTAACTTCCTCTCTCAAATTTAGCCAACTTTGTAAGTTCTCAGAACAAAGGACTTGCTAGCTCTCTCTGGGCACCCTTGGCCTTTGGGTCTCAGGCCTCTGGCCCTGGTCTCTGGCCATACTAGGACAAGCTTGCCACACTGGCCTTTGGCCACCCTTGTTTTTGCTTTCCCATTTTTTTTAAATTTAATTTTATTGTTGTTGTATTACATCCATTTTCTTTTTACTCCCCTCTGTCCCCTTCCCCCCCCCCCCCCCCCCTTTTTTTTTTTTTTTTTTTTAATTTAGCCATTCTTTAATAAACTTTGCGTGCTAGCTAATAGCCAATGTGTAATTCTTTACTGCATTGGGGAGAAGAACCAGGGTTTCTCCGATAACAAAGGCAGTGACTGACTTTCTGTACCTAGCTTGATACCTTGATTATAGTACTCATTTAATAAAGATTAACAATTTAAAAAATAATTCAAACATGATAATTATTGTAGAAATATCTTGCCAATATCAAACTTACCAACCTAAGGAAACAGCCATTTATTTACTCAATTTTGTAAGTCAGCAATTTGGGCTAGATTTAGCTGACTGATTTTTCTGTGGGCATTGCCTAGGGTCATCATTCATGTGGGCAAGTCATCTCTCGGCTTGACTAAGGCTGAGTGGGCTAGCAATCCTCACTCCCAAGTCCCCATGCTGGTGGTGGCTACTGGGTGTGGCATAGTTCACCCGCAGGGTTTTCCGAAGTTCTTTACATTGCATTTGGCTTCTAAAAGAGTATGAGTGGAAGCTGCAAGTCCCCTTGAAACCTAAACTCCATAGTTGCACAATGTCATTTCTGTTGCTTTTTTTTTTTTTTTTTTTTTCAAATCAGAGTAAGTCACAAAGCCAGCTACAATGTAAGAGATGGGAAAATAAATTCTACATGTTGATGGAGGAGTGGCAAGTCACAATGTAAAGGGATATATTATATATATATTATGTATCAAATGTATTTTTACCTCAAATTCAGATTGGAGCTTAATATGGATGGCTCATCAGGGAAAGCTTTTGCTCAACTATTTTGCTGAATTATAAAAACCATATTTTAATCATGAGGTAAATTAACACACAAGTTTAAAGAGAGAACAACAATGATGATGACGACTACTAACATTGAACCATATTCTGAGCTAGTTGTTTAACTTTAAATAGTGTTGTTTCATCATTAGTATTTGAGTTAAGTGTTATCTTTATTTTTAATTTTTATTTAAAAAATATTTACTTTTTGGAGAGGGGAGGGAGAAAGAGAGGAAGAGAAATATCAATGTGAGAGAGATACATTGATTGGCTCACAACCCAGGCATATGCTCTAACTGGGAATTGAACTGGAGACCTTTGGTCCACACATGGGTGCTTAATTCACAGAGCCCACACCAGCCAGGATTATCTTTTTTTTTTTTTATTTTAATTTTTTAAATTTTATTGTTGTTGTATTACATCCATCCCCTTTTTGCTCCCCTCTGTCCCCCCACCCACCCACCCATTCCCCCCAAAGTCAATCCCACTATTTTTTTTAAATAAGGAATTTGAAGCTGAGTCTGTTACTTGCCCACATCACATATTAGTTAAGGACACATATTACATCAGGGTTTGTTTGTTTGTTTGTTTGTTTAGTATATTTTATTATGTTGTTACAATTATCCCAAATTCTTTTCACTTTGCTTCCCTCCACCCAAGACTCCCATTCCCTCCCACAGTTCCACCCACCCCGCTTAGGTCCATGGGTTGTGCGTATGTGTTCTCTGATTTCACCCTTCCCTCTGTTATTCTTCACTTCCCCCTATCTTGTATCCACCAATTATGTTTCCTAATCCCAGCACTATTTCCCCATTTTGCCTCCTTCCCCCTCCCAACTGATAACCCTCCCAATGGTCCCCAAACCTATGATTCTGGTCCTATTCTGGTTGTTTTTGTTTTGATTTTGGTTTTTTAGGTTCTGTTGTTGATAGTTGTTTGTTATCTTTTTAATGTTCATAATTTTGATCCTCTTTTTCATAAATAACTCCCTTTACCGTTTCATATAATAATGATTTGGGGATGATGGACTCCTTTAGGTTTATCTTGTCTGGGAAGCGCTTAATCTCCCCTTCCATTCGAAATGATAGCTTTACTGGATAGAGTAATCTTGGTTGTAGGTTCCTGCTTTCCATCACTTTGAATATTTCTTGCTAGTCCCTTCTTGCCTGCAAAGTTTCTTTTGAGAAATCAGCTGATAGTCTTATCAGAATCCCTTTGTAGGTAACTCTCTTCTTTTCTCTTGCTGCTTTTTTTTTTTATTAAAGATTTTTTATTTATTATTTTTAGAGAAAGGAGAAGGGAGAGAGGCAGAGAGGGAGAGAGACATCAACGTATGATTGCCTTTTTCATCTGCCTCCAGTTATGGACCTGGCTGGAGACCTGGCTTGCAACCCAGTTATGTGCCCTGGCTGGGGAATCGAACCTATGACCTTGGGTTTGCAGTCTGGCGACTTATCCACTGAGCCACCAGCCAGGGCCTCTTGCTTCTTTTAAGAGTCTCTCTTTATCTTTAACCTTTGGCATTTTAATTTTGATGTGTTTTGGTATGGTCCTCTTTGGGTTTAGGTTGTTTGGGACTCTGTGCTTCCTGGGCTTGTATGTCTATTTCCTTCATTATTTTTTTACATACGTTTTCAATTTCTTGCATTTTCTCTTCTATGATTTGGATGTTGGCATGTTTAAAGTTGTCACAGATGAGCCTCTCCTCATTTTTTTCAGTTCTTCTTTCTTCATTTTGTACTGGTTGACTGTTTATTTTTCTTATGTTCCAAATTGTTGATTTGAACCCCATTTTCCTTCCCTTCACCATTGGTTTTGTGTGTATTTTCCTTTGTTTCACTTAGCCTAGCCTTCATTTCTTCCCTTCAGCATTTTCTGTATTTAAGCACATCTGTCATGTCTGTGAGCATCCCTATCACCAACGTTTTAAACTGTACATTTGTCAGACCGGCTACTTCTTCATCATTTAGTTTAGCCACTGGGCCTTTGATTTATCCCCTTATATGAGCCATATTTCTCTGTCTTCTTATATTGACAGGCCTGTTACATTGTAAGGGGCAGAGACCTAGGTATTTATCAGTGTGAGTGACCCATTTCCATTAGGTTATGGTGCTGTATGTATGTGGAAGAGGAATCTGAGAGGGAACAATACCACTTGCTCAGCACTCACCCCTTTTCCAGGAATTTCTCCTGCTTCTCGTATGGCAGTAGCTCCTCTCTATTTGTAGCCCTCCCCTGGTTCCCAGAGTGGGTGGGTCTATGGATATTTCAGGACCATGCTGGCCTCTACACATACAGACTCTGTTGAGAGACCAGCAGTTTCTTCCTCCACCCCAACCCCCACTGGTTTTCATAGTCAGAAGCCATGTGACTTTATTTCCACCCCCAAGTGCTGCAACTGTGGTCAGATGCTATCTGATCTGGTGCCCAGAGCATTCAACAGGTGTCACTACTGTGACTGCTCTTTTCATTGTTCCACCAGTCCCTGTCAAACTGCAGCTGCCGCATCTGTTCTGTCCTTGCTCTGCCCCTTCTATCTGTCTGTTTGAATAGTTCCTCTATATATTTTTTGTTCGTTGGACTTCTGTGTGCTTGATATTCTGGAATTTCTGGTTGTCTCTAGTTGAGGTAGATGTATTTTTTGGGGGGTGTGGAGAAAGATGCAGTCTGTCTATCTATACCACCATCTTGGATTCTCTCTACTTCATGGTCTTGAAAACTTTATCTTCCAGAGAAAACCATTTTTTTATGTAGGCTGTTTATATTTGATTAATTATGAAATAAATATGTTGTTGGCTCCTGGAGAGGGAGTTTTCTTTCATTTTCGGTCATCCAGGTGTTGAGTTGCTGGTCTCTGGATTTCCACTGGATAATTAAGCACAATTATCCATTTGTGCTTAATATTGACTGCACTTTCCTGTAACTTGTCCATTTTCGGGGGAGGCAGGTATGGTAACAACATGGGATTATAAATCAGAAAGACTGAGATTGGTATTCCGGTCCTGCCATTTATTAGTTGTGTGATATAGAACAAGTTCTTTAAATAGCTAACTCCTTTGTAAAATAAGTGGAATAAGAATTATATTACAAAATGAAAGAATACATCTACAACCTCCAGCATAGTACCTGTAATATAAGAGCACTCAATAAATTTTAGTTGCTTTTGTCTTTTACACCTACAAAGCCATTCCAAAATTCAGACTTTACTGGGATGTCCATTTTTAGTAATTTCAACCCACATTTTCTGCCTCTTGAAATTACTTGTCAGTTACACCCATTTTCTGAATTAACATTTTCCTAAAATTTTCTCAAGGGAAATAGTGCCTGGATGTTACCCTGGCCTTATAACTGCCTGGACCGAAGATCCTAACATTCTCAGCCATTTAATTTACAGTTGGACAGCCTTCCAGTTTTCAGATGGTGAGAACTTGGAGAACACTTAATCTTGAATGGAATCTGGGCCAGTTTCACCAGGACAAAAAAGAGAAGCTGAGTACTGTGTCAACTAATCCAGGACATTCAGTCATTTTATCACTTTAACCCATTAATCTATTTACAAAGTGACTACTACCAAGTAGTTTCTTTAAAAAAAATTTTCCCCCCTGGATATTTTAGCTCTACTTCCCTGCAGTTTGAAAGATGTTAGATTCTTTGAAGTAGGGACGAATGACAGATATTAAAGTCCTCTTTTAAATTAAAAAGAAAAGGTCTTGGCTGGTGTGGCCCAGTGGATTGAGTGCCAACCTGGGAACTGAAAGGTTGCCCATTAAATTCCTGGTCAGGGCATATGCCTATGTTTCGGGCCAAGTCCCCAGCTGGGGAAGTGCCAAGAGGCAACTGATGTATGTTTCTTTTGCACATCCATGTTTCTCTCCCTCTTTCTCCCTCCTTTTCCCCCTCTTTAAAATAAATGAATAAAATCTTAAATAAAATAAAATTAGGTGGTATACAATCAGTTTGTAGTTTTAGTACCTACAGAAATTTCAGGCAGTTTTGACGAAACAAAAGTAACTTTTTTTTTTGGGAATGGAGTGGGGAGGGTGGACAAGGCTGCTGGGAAGGAAGGAATTCTGCTGGGAAAGAGCCAGGCCACAGTCCTGCCATATTTTAGGCATCAGGAAGGACTGGATTTCCCCATAACCCTCCCAGGGGTCCAGTGGGGAATCTGAAGCCCAGACAGACAATGGAGTTCTGAGTGATTGGGGCAAAGCCAATCCCCTCTTCTGTGCCTGTTCTCTCTCCCCTGCCAAGTACTTACTACACAGGGACCCCCATGAGGAGGCCTCTCCCTGGGACCAGCTCCACCGAGCAGTCCTGGGACCAAGAGATAATGTGAAATACTGCTGGTGGACCAAAGGCAATAAAAACCTCTTTTTAGGGAAAAAAAAAATGGTGTATCTATCGATTTCTACTTTACTGCCCAAGTTTGTCTTTAAGAAAAGAAGTGGTTTCAACATAAATTAACATGAAATGGCTCTGAGTATCTTAAAATTGAGATATCAAAGTTATATATTGTACATAATATTTAATAACCCATGACTTACAACCATAAATTTAAGTTATTTGGATTTGAAAAAGAAAATTAATAAAATCAACTTCTAAAAATTTAAAATAATTTAGATTTATTTATTTTAAAAGACTTTATTTATTATTTTCAGAGGGAGGGGAAAGGAAGAAGGCAGAGAGGAAGAGAAACATCAATGTATGGTTGCCTTTCACCTGCCTCCAGCTTTGGACCTGGGTGGAACTGGCTGGAGGCCTGTCTTGCAACCTGGTTACGTGCCCTGGCTGGGAATTGAAGCAATGACCTTTGGGTTTGCAGGTCATTGTCTATCCACTGAGCTATCAGCCAGGGCTAGAAATTTTTAGAAAAAATTAAATATAACCTGCTATGATAAATGGCAGAAATAACTGACAATTTAGATTGGAAGTCATAAGGTTAGTCTTTTTTTTTTTCATTTTTATTTGCTGAGATCTTGTCTGCATCATAAAAATCAAAAGAATGCACTGTCTTTAAAGAGCCCATTCATGTCTTTAAAAAGCCCATTTCGTATGTTCCTTGATATACCAATATTTTTGAGATGGGGATGGTGGTAAGGGTACTCGGGTATGGGGTTTGGTAATGGAGACAAGGGAACTATGGGTAAAGCAGTTTTCTTCCTATATTACCTACCAAAAGACACCTCCTTGGAAAGTGATTTATGGAATCTGGAATACATATTTCTAGGTCATCTAGAGGGGTGGCTGGTATTCCTCCCCACAAATTGTGCTCAGAGGGCCCATTTACATTCAACTTTACCATATATATATATATATATATATATATATATACATATACATATATATATATATTTTTTTTTACTATAACTTAATGCAACTTATTTTATTTATTTATTTAAAAAAAATTATTTCATTATTTTTAGAAGGAGGGGAAGGGAGAGAGACAAAGAGGGAGAGAGACATCAATGTATGGTTGCTTTTTCACCTGCCTCCTGCCACATACCTGAATGGAGATCTGGTTTGCAACCTTGTTATGTGCCCTGGCTGGGGAATCGAACCTGCGACCTTTGGGTTCGCAGGCCGGCACCTTATCCACTGTGCTACCAGCCAGGGCAACTTTACCATATATTGATGCAAACATATCTCTGTGTGCATCACACTGAGTCATGTTCTTTATTTCTCTGATCACTTTCTTTTCCACAAATTTCCTAAAAAAAAACCCCACACACAAAAAAACACAAACAACGAAAAAGAACATCATGATAATATCAAAATAGATAGAGATAAAAAGAGGTAATTTGTTTATAATGAAGTTTCATCTGTCTTATCTCATTTGAGTTTTTCAATGAAGTAAGGATTTTTATCCTAATTTTATATGGAAAAAAAGTGATGCTCTAAAGAGTTAAAATATTTGGTTACTTTCACATAGAAAACAAGTGAATGTACCAGGTTTTAATATTTATACCCAAATCAAGTGTTTCTCCACTACACATATTATATTATTCCTAAATTGGTATTTCCTGTCTAATAAGTTAATGTTTTATACATGGAATTTGCACCAAGTATGTAAAAAGGGGGTCAAGCAAAGTTTTTCTTTATTATTCTAGATTCTAGAATTCCAGTTCTAGAATCTTTAACTAATATCTCCTTAAAACCCCTAGAAAGACAGGAAGATTAGAGTAGAATTTTGGTGCCAGTGCTTGCTTTCCAGATACAGTCACTGCTTTTGAAAGTGTATTTATTGAATATAAGGAACAAACAAATACAAAGATGAATATAGTAAGATCTTTGTCTCTGAAGAGCTCAAAAGTCAATTGTGTTTAACTGTAAACAAAGTATAGAGCAGAATGAAGTAAGTACCATAATAGAAAGACATAATAGAAGCAGATGAGAAGAGTACTGAACAGTTTGACACAAGTCCAAATAATAGTTAAATGTTACTCTCATTCTTTTAATATATTGCTATCTAGACAACACACATTTTAAAAAATTCTCTCATTATCATGGTTCCCAGAGCCTCCTCTGTAGAATCTTTAGTTCACATAAAAAGTTAGCATTCTGAGGTATCTTCAATTAACTTTATCCTTCCCATTAGTCTCTTGGTAATTCATTTACATCATTTCTAGCTGTTATTATTATTATTTTTATCTGCCCATCTCTCTGCCGCAGTGGCTTGTTTTCTTACTATTACAATCAATATGTTGTAAATGTAAAAAGAACTTTGGTGAAGCTTTTTTGTGCACCCCACTAATTCTTTTTTTTTTTTTTTTTTTTAAGATTTTATTGTTTCCAGAGAGAGGGGAAGGGAAAGAGGCAGAGAGGGAGAGAAACATCAATGTATGGTTGTCTTTCACCTGCCTCCAGCCACGGACCTGGCTGGAGACCTGGCTTGCAACCTGGTTATGTGCCCTGGCCGGAGAATCGAACCAGCGACATTTCGGTTCGCAAGCCGGCACCTTACTCACTGTGCTACCAGCCAGGGCTAATAATAATTCTTTAGGTTGAAAGAAACCTGGCTGATAATGAATTGTTCTGTGCTGTTCCCTTCAGTAATCATTTTCACATTTTTAAAATCTCCAGAAGTGTCAAGTGTATGTGTTAATATCCAATTTTGACTACGGATCAACTCAATTAATGTGCACCTGCACTGTACCAGGCACTGCGTGAAGTGTAAAGACATGTAAGACAGTGTCCCTGCTATAGGAACTCATAGTCTAGCTTCCTACTTTATTGTCATTACTTAGAAACTGTAAATTAGCAGCTATCAGTTACTTTCTGGAATTTGGTAATAGACATTGAGTGGCTACCATGTTTTGGGAAATGTATGGATATATAATAACAATGCACGTAACTATTCTCTTAAGTTTCCCCAATTATCTTTTCGTCTTATTTGCTGTTATTTCCATTTGTGAAGGGCACTTAATCTTAATTTATTTGAGTTAATATGTGTACTAGTCAATTTCTATATCCTTATTCTGCATCCACATCTTTGCATTAGTTTTACATGAAAAAACCTCAAAGTGCCATATGGCAACTTGCACCAATCACAATACTAATCAAGTATACATTATAAAATAAAACTTTAAAAACACACGCACAAGTCTAGTCTGGCTGGTGTGGCTCAGTGGAACCAAAGGCCTGCGAACCAAAGGATCAGCAGTTCGGTTGACAGCCAGGGCACGTGCCGGGGTTGCAGGCCAAGTCCCCTATTGGGGGCGCGCTAGAGACAACCACACTTTGATGTTTCTGTCCCTTTCTTTCTCCCTCCCTTCTCCTCTCTAAAAAAAAATTAATAGCCCTGGCTGGTGGCTCAGTGGACTGAGTGCCAGCCTGCAAACCAGGGGGTCGAGGGTTCGTTTCCCGGTCAGGGCACATGGCTGGGCTGCAGGCCAGGTCCCCAGCTGGGGGTGCGTGAGAGGCAACCACCCATGCATATTTCTCTCCCTCTCTTTCTCCCTCCCTTCCCCTCTCTCTAGAAATAAACGAATACAATCTTTAAAAAAAATTAATAAAATACTTGAAAAAACAAAAAAATAAAAATATACCCACAAGTCTAGTTCCTCAACAAGTGTTATTTACTTTAGATCTTTATCCATGCAGATTTTAGAGTGGCAAAATAAACTTGTTTTCTACCTTAATACAAAACTTAATGTGATAATTATAAACATTTCCATGTTTCTAGCTATGCCTTTGAATGGCTGATATTCCATTCAGTCCATATGCCAGTTTATTCTCCAAATATTTGAAGTTTTCAAATTTTCAGAGAAAGGGCAACTGCATATTAGATTATTGAGTCAAAGGCAGGAACTTTAACAACTGTTGTCACTTAAAAATTACATTGAAATAAGTGGAATTTATTGGAATGACGACAATCCGATTTGCACTTCCTAGCTTCTGTTTGCTATTTACAAACTGTGTGGAGGCAAATCATCCTTCGTCGTTTTCACAAAAGCAATAGTATCATGGTTTGGAAAGCCAGTTGTCTTATTTCCCATCTGGATACAAACGTGAGGGAGCATCAACATCTCATATTCACAAATTGAAGGACTTGCGTAAAGCCTTACTACGAAAGCCCAAAACACGGCTCTTCCTCGGGCTTTAGCGTGAAACACTGACACCCTTTCGCACACGGTTGAGCTCGGGTCTGAAATTTTCTCGTAAGAACCACCCAGCGAGTGGTTTGCGTGCGGCGAGGGGAAGCTGGGGCAGAGCCTTCCAGCAGCCGCAGGGGCTGCCTGTGCTCCGCGAGCCCGAGGTTGGGGCGGCGCTCGCCCCGGCTGGGCGGGCGCAGGAATGCTGCTCTCACGGCCCTGGGGCCAGATCCTGCCTAGGCTCCTCGGCGAGCCCAGCCGCAGAGAGGAAGACCGCCAGGACCGGTCAGGAGCCCTGCCGGCCCGAGGCCCGCTGGGGAGTTCTGCGCAAGCGCGTTTCCGCGCGACATCCATCACTTACGGCGGAAGCGGTTTGTGCGCGGAGTTGGTGGCGTGCTGCAGGCTCTTAGGAACGGACGGCTCGGGCCCGGGTAATCCGCTCCCTTTACCCCTTTCACCGCTACCTGTAGGATCTGGGGATCGTGGAGCTTCCGGACCTGACGCGGGCACCCGGGCGTGGACTGTCTCCCCCAGCTCCTCTACTGCTCGGGGCGGTCCCGCGCCCAGGTGGGGGTGAGGGGCGGGGTCGGGGTCGGGGGCTTGCCTGGGTTCCATCCTGGCGTCCCAGGGTGGAAATCGCCCTGGTAACTCATGGGTGTTCTTGTTTTCCAAGACTGGTATCCGGGGACTGTGACTTGCGGGGTCCGCCATGGAGCCAGAGCAGATGCTGGAGGGACAGACGCAGGTACCCGGAAGCCCTGGATTCTTGGTGGCAGTGTGCCGCGAGGAAGGGTGGCTGATGTCTCTGTGACCTGTGTTTTGTGTTCTAGGTTGCAGAAAATCCTCACTCTGAGTACGGTCTCACGGATAACGTCGAGGTAACTCACCCAGTCCCTTAGCTGTTTCTCTGCGTCCTTGAAGGGCTGGAGGAAACTTGGGGTCCATTTTTACTACGTCGCTTTGCCCACGGGAAAACTTTATCTTCATGAAGCAAATACTAGCAAATGATGGGTAACTTGTTTCGTTAGCGGTACTAACACTTTCTGGCATACGGACGTACAAATTAGTTTTGAATCAAGAGGTTGAACTTGTGAAAGCGATATGAAGAAATAAACGTATATTGCTAGTGGACACATGGAATAGTTCTGCTTAGTGTCTATTAATGGCACCTGTGGGCATGGGATATTGCGTTGGAGAAACAAAACAGTCCATTAAGTTTAAGAAACCCACCGTCTTTGTAGCGAAATTGTGTTGGTGTAGCCAGCATTTATTAAATGTTGATTTCTTTGCAGAGTTCATTAGGTGCCATTGGACGCTGTAACATACATAGTAGACACTGTTTTGCCTTGCATGGTTAAGTCTAAATTCAGAAAAAAAAAAAATGAAAAAGAAGGTAACTTTTATAGCCCTTTTCCATACAAGTGCAAAGATGTTATTGTCTAAAAGTAGAAGTTACTTTGTAAATAAATGATGGAACAAATGAATTAATCAGAGCTGGATGGAATTGGTTAGGAAAACAGACATTACTGGTGATTAAGTTTGGATAAATGAGGGAAGGAGTAGTAATAGGAACAGCTCCTAATTTTTTTTTTTTTCTTCAAATTTTTACCTACTGATTTTAGGGAGGGGGAGGAAGGCGATGGAGGGAAAGAGAGAGAGGGGAGAGAGAGACACAGACAGACATGGATTTGTTGTTCTACTTATTTATGCATTCATGGGCTGATGCTTGTACGTGCCCTTACTGGGGATCTCACCTACACCCTGCAGCTTTGGCTATGGGGTTGTTGCTCTGACCAGCTGAGCTGCCTTGCCAGGTCCTACCTGCTACTATTTCTTTAGTCCTTTTACTGTGTGCCAGGCACACTGCTAAGTAACTTGCATATATCTTCAGTCCTATAAGGCTCAGGGAAGTTGAGTAACTCATCCAGGATTACAAGGAGGTAAGTGGAGAGCTATGTGTTAAACGTTGGCAAGTTAACATTTTTAAAGTACAATTAAATTGTATTGCCCATCTTGACCAGCTCCGAGAGTTTGCTGGCATGTGGAGTGCCTCTTCTTTGTCTGTAAAATTGCTTTGATATCAATACCGATAAGAAAATCTTTCTCTTTCTGATGTATTCTTTAGTTGAACTTATCCTGCTGAATCAGGAAGATACTCAACACCACTTTGTTTTCTAGTTATTAAAGAGACTTTTTTTTGTAAGGCATTAACAGTCTTTTCTTGATGGTGCTTATATATGATGCCAGAGTCATACCACTGTAGAGCAGTGATATCTAAATGTGTTTTCTCAAACCACAGACCAGTTTTCATGGTAAAGTGTGAAAAAAAGTGAGTGGAGTGAGTGCTTAATACTGATAACGTTATTTGGTAATTGGTGTTTCTGCTTCTATAATTTTAAAATGCTTGTTCTTTTATGAATTAATGGTGATAGTACAATAATACTTATATTTATAAGTTTTTATTTGGCAAAATGGGATTAATCCTATGTTAGTTTCTTCATTTATTGTATTTTATTTCTAATATACTTGTTTGTGAAATGTGAAAGTCTGGAAGCCACTATTCTGCAGTTGCTGCTGCTGTTTTTTCTCTTTTGATTACCTTTTATTTCCTTTATTGGCTTATTAGTTATACTTTTCTTAGGTATTTGCTTTAAGATTTATAGTATACAAGTTTAACTTATCACAATTTGCTGTCAAGTGGTAGTATATTTTTTCACTTATACTATAAGAATCTTAAAATGATAGTTTTTTAAATGTCCTCTCTTCTGGCATTTACTATTAATTATCAAATGTTTTACATGTGTTATAAGCCCTACAATTCATTATTTTTATTTTTTTCTTTATTTATTTGCCCTGACTGGTGTGGCTCACTGGATTGAGCACTGGCCCGCAAACCAGAGGGTCAAGAGGGTTCCCTCCTAGTCAGGGCACATGCCTGGATTGAGGGCCAGGTCCCCTGTTGGGGTCGCTTGAGAGACAAACACATTAATTTTCTCTCCCTCTCTTTCTCCCTCCCTTCCTCTCTCTCTAAACATAAATAAATATAATCTTAATAAAGCATCAGTTATTTTTAAAGAGATTTAAACAATAAGAAAAAGGAGTATTTCACATTTACCTTCTCATTTAAAATTTTGGGACTATTCATTCTTTTGTGTATGTCCATACTTTTATCAGTTATTATTTTCCTTCCATGTGAAGGGCCTCCTTTAATATTTCTTGTAGTTCAGGTATGCTGGTAAGCAACCCTTTAAGCTTCTGAATGTCTGAAAAAGCCATTTATTTGGCCTTCGTTTTTGAGATGTTTGTGCTAGGTGTAGTTTTTTCTGTTGTCTTCTGGCTGACATTGTTTCTGACAAGTCTGCTATCATTCCTTTCTTTGTTCCTTCCTACTTAATGCCTTTTTTCTTGGTGCTTTTAAATTTTTATTACAGATTTTAAATAATTTGATTATGATGTGCCTTAGTGTACTTTAAGATTTTTATGTTTCTTGTGCTTAAGATTTATTTAGAGTTTTGGGCTCTGTAGGTTTAGAGTTTTCATGAAATTTGAAAAATTTCAGCCATTATCACTTCAAATTATTTTCAGTATTTTGTTTAACTTATTTGTGCTTCTGTCTCTCTCTCTCTCTCTCTCTCTCTCTCTCTCTCTATATATATATATATAAGATTTTACTTACTTTTAGGTAGAGGGGAAAGGAGGGAGGGAAACATGATGTGTGAGAGAAAATAGCAATTGGCTGCCTCTCTCATGCCCCCAGCTGGGGACCTGGCCTGCAACCCAGGCATGTGCCCTCACTGGGAACCTTTAGGTTTGCAGGCTGTCGCTCAATCCCCTGAGCCACACTAGCCAGGACTCCTCTATGTTCTCGAACATAGGGAATATAATGACTGTTTTAATGGAATTGCCTATTCTATCATTTGTGTCATTTCTGGGTTTTTCTGTGAATTGATTTATCTCCTTATTACGGGTAGTATTTTCCTGCTTCTTTGCCACCCGGCAATGTGAATTTTACCTTGTTGAGTACTTGTTATTTTTGTATTCCTTGAAAAAAATGTTTTATATATTTTATTATTTTTAGAGCGAAGGGCAGGGAGGGAGAAAGGAAGAGAAGCATCAGTGTATGGTTGCCTTTCACCTGCCTCCAGCTATGGACCTGGCTGGAGACCTGGTTTTGTGCCCTGACTGGGAAGCAAACCAGAGACCTTTGGGTTTGCAGGCTGGCACCAATCCACTGAGCCACACCAGCCAAGGCTTCCCTTCAAACATTTAAAATATATATTTTTATTCACTGATTCTTCAGGAAGAGAGAGAGAGAGAAACATCTCTTCAGTTTGTTGCTCCATCCATTTATGCAATCATTGGTCGAGTCTTGTATGTGCTCTGATTAGGGATGGAACTCACAATCTTGGAGTATCAGAATGATGCTCTAACCACCTGAACTAGCCAGCCAAGTCCTCAGACATTTTCGAACTTTGTTCTAGGACTTTAGTTACTTGGAAACAATTAAAAAAATATTTTATTTATTCATTTTTACTTTATTTATTTTTAGAGAGGGGAAGTGGGGGAGAAAGAGGGAGAGAAACATGAATGTGCAAGAGATGCATCGATCGATCAGTGGCCTCTCACTCACCCATTGGGGATCTGGCCCAAACCCAGGCATGTACCCTGGCTGGGAATTGAACCAGTGACCTCTTGGTTTGCAGGCTGTCACTCAGTCCCCTGAGTAGCACCAGCCAGGGCTGGAAATAATTTGCTCCTTTTGAGGTTTGAGCTTCATTAGGTGGAATGAGACCAGCCTTTGCTTTAGGCCTTATTTTTGTCTTCTTTCCTATTCTACCCAATGCTTCAAGTATTATGAAGTTTTCCCATTATAGATCATAGACACATGAAGTACACCTAGCTGTGTGAGTGCCACAAATTTTTCTGCTTACTCCTTCCATCTGGTTTTTTTCTTTTTTCTTTTTTTTTTTTATATCGTGATTTTTTAAAAAAATTTTATTGTTGTTGTATTGCATCCATCCCCATTTTGCTCCCCTCTGTCCCCCTCCCCACCCACCCATTCCCCCCAAAGTCAATCCCACCTGTTGTCCATGTCCATGGTTCCATTATACTAGGTTCTTGTCTAAGCTGCTCCCCTTTCTTGCCTCTGCCTCCCCCCTCCCCCTTCCCTGGTTTTTTTCTTTGACCTTGAGTAATTGCCTTATACTCATTCACTGGAAGGCTGGAAGGCAGTCTTATGAGTGTCTGTGCTACTCTTTCCTCTATGCAACTCTCCTCTTCATGGGACTCTACTTCAGTACTCTGCCATTCTAGGTGGCTTGGTCTCCCAGAAGTTTCAACTTATTCTCAACTTAGGGAGACTGCTGGGTTCTGCTCTGGTTCCCTTTTCCTGTATTGTATCCTGTTAAGTTCTTCAGGTAGGAAGCAGTAGGTTGGGGCAGTTAACTTACTCTTTTTGTGATCACTGGTCTATATTATTAACAGTTTATGTATTATAGTAGTTTATATATATATATTTAGATTAATACAGGATCTAAACTTAGGCATTTGACTTAATTTGACTTAACTAAAATTAAGCATAGCAATTTGGCACATAGTGAATATTCAATAAACATTTGAACAAAACAAATGAGAGGGTTTGGTTAAGGAGTTTACTGTAGGATTTATAGGAATTGCTTAGACCTTGCTGTTTCTTATTGAAGGCGTTGATTGGAATGTTACATAAATGACTAAGTTTTGTTATATATAGGTATTATCTGTTGAAATTGACTGATGACCAATAAGTAACAGATGGGCAAACAAATACCTATTTTATACATTAATTAGGTATAGAAAATTTTCTTATTAAGCCCCAAAATTAGATTGGAAAATCATAACCAAACCTAAAATAGTTGCCTGACATAGTTAAGGGAAGTATATTTGGAAACCATGTTATGTGATTATTATGTAGGTATGTGATTGAAGTTTTTTTCTCTGTTTCTGTAAAATAAAATTAAATGTAAAAACATTAAATATGGAAAAGTGGTTTTTTTTGTTGATTCATTTATATTCAGTATGAGTATGTTTGGAGCAAAAGTTGATTTAAATGGAAATGCCCTTAATTTTTCTGTTTTAGATGGTCACTTATTTCTGAATTTATAAAATGGTACATTTTCAAAAGAAAGCAAAATTTTTCACAAGTTTTTGATATTCTGGATGTTAGATGAATATGTGAAAGGCTCCAGATTTGGGGGTTCTTAAGAGTAAAATGTCTTAAGTCATTGTTTCCTAAACATCATCTGAATAGCACACTAATCAACTTTTCCATATTAGTCATTTTCCATTTTTTTGCTACTTTTGACATGCTGTGTTTTCTTTACTCACTTTAAAAAACCATAGATGCATTTCTTTAAAAGGAAACAAATGAAGAAAGCATTCTCATTGGATAGAGGCTAATTATAAAAATGAAAACTGAATATAAACAGTGCTAATATATTTGAGCTGGGTTCTATTGGCAGTGGAAGGCTCTGAGTCTGAAGCCTACTCTGTCTGCAAAAAGCGTTAAGCAAATGTTAAAGAAGTGTTAAAGGCAAATTAGCACCAAACTGAAATTTGGTCCTTGGTATTATCTGTGGTGAAAGAATTGAAATAGGACTAGCTTTCTCACTGTGGTTCAGTGCTACTTAGTGTCGTGTCCAGGTTTTTTGAAGCACACTGTAAGAAGGTATTCTCCTGAAGAAAAGAAGGACTTGTATTTACTTTTAACAGCAGAGAGAAGAAAGAGTAGGATCTGGAGATAGGACATTAAAAGAAAGAGATATGGTGCTATTAGAGAAAAGAAGCTTAAATGAAATTTAGAGATGGGTCCGATTTTATTTTGGCAGAGATTTGCACTTCAATATCAGATTTTAGTCATTGGCATGCCTTTTAGTGTCATGCTTCCATTAATATTTGTTTAGCACTCAAAATAGTTATGTATTTATAATATTCACGCATGTTTTCTTGAATTCACTAGAGGATAGTAGAAAATGAGAAGATTAACGCAGAAAAGTCATCAAAACAGAAAGTGGATCTCCAGTCTTTGCCAACTCGTGCCTACCTGGATCAGACAGTTGTGCCTATCTTATTACAGGGACTTGCTGTGCTTGCAAAGGAAAGGTAAGCTGGTGTCTGCAAAGGCGTGACCAGAGAAAACCAAATGAAGACTTTTCTAATCCAAATATCATGAGTTATATACAGTTTTTTTCTACATAAATAATTTATGGCTGTTAAAGATATTTTTAGTCAGTCTTATTTAGTTATTTATTTTTAAAGATTTTATTTATTATTTTTAGAGAGAGGGGAAGGAAGAGAGGCAGAGTGGGAGAGAAACATCAGTGTATGGTTGCCTTTCACCTGCCTCTAGCTACAGACCTGGCTGAAGACCTGGCTTGCAACCTGGTTATGGGTCCTGGCTGGGAATCGAACCAGTGACCTTTGGGTTTGCAGGCTGGTGCCTTATCCACTGTGCCACCAGCCAGGGCCATGATTATAATTTAAATTATAATAGTACCACAATTAACTTAGCCATTTTCTTATTGTTGAATATTTACATTCAACTTTTTTTTTTTTTTGGTATTATAGGTCACCAGGCAGTTTATGTGTTTTCATACCTCTCTGGTTTTTATTTAATTACTTTTGTATGATAAATTCCCAGGAGTTTGTTTGCTAGTTAAAAGGACATGACTGTTTTTATAGTGTTTCACATTTAGTATCATATTTATGTCTAAAAGTTTATTCTTTAAATCTATCCAATGTGATCATAGCCTCAGCAGCATGAGTGTTATAAACATTTTTTGCCAAATTGTTTTGATTTACATTTTGTTATTAACAAGATTATAATTTTTCTTTCCTGTGCATGTTACTCCTTGGTAATATTACCTAAATTATTTCTGTGTAAGCAAATCCCATAAATGTTTTATTTTGTCAGTAACATCAGTCAACATGTATTAGGTACAGATTCTGTTTTAGTCAAAGAATAGTAATGAATACTAGCAAACTAATAGAACTTGATAAGAAACTTGATGGAATTATGTCTTATAGTTAGGGTGAGTTATTGATTTAGAATATTATCTTAATTTATGTAAAATTATATGATAAACATTAAAAATTTGTTTTAGATTGTATTTATAAAATAGGATTTATTTATAGCTCTACTACTGACAGTTGAAATATGGACATCTTTTATTTTTGTTCTTTCTCTAAAAAAAGCTAGTAATTAGAAATTCTGAATGTTACTTTACATGCTAGAAGAAAAAAATGTATACAGTTTTAAGTAATATGCCCTTAGTAAATAGAATTTTTAAGTAAGAGTTTGGCAAAATGATACATCAAATTAATCTTGAAAAATGTTGTCTATGTCTAGGCAGTTAAAAGCTTACTTAAAGTGCTATGGAATATTTAGAGATCACTATAAATTAATTCTCAGTATGCTTTTTCCTTGTACAGTTTAAATAAGTGTTTCTCCCACTTTTCATCTTAATTTGTTTTATCAGCAAGAATAATTTATGTAAAAGTTATACATATTCAATAACACCCCTTCATTTTAATTATCAAAAATTTATTTTAGCCCTGCCTGGTGGCACAATGGATAAGGCACCGGCTTGCAAACTCAAAGGTCCCTGGTTCGATTCCCAGCCAGGGCACATAACCAGGTTGCAAGCCAAGTCTTCAGCCAGGTCTGTAGCTGGAGGCAGATGAAAGGCAACCATACATTGATATCTCTCTTCCTCTCTCCCTTCACCTCTCTCTAAAAATAATAAATCTTTTAAAAATTTAAAATAAAATTTTATTTTAGAGAGAGGGAAAGGGGGGAGAGAGAAACATTGCCCTGTTTTTCCAATTGCGTGTTCATTGGTTGATTCTTGTCTGTGCCTTCGCTGGGGATCAAACTTGTAACCTTGGCATATTAGGACCATGCTCTAGCCAACTGAACTACCTGGCCAGGGTCCCTTTAATTTAAAAATATGTTTAACTTCTCAGGTGTGCTGTGTGGTGGCAGTATTAGAATTGGATTAAAGTATTTGAGGAAAGAAAATGACTTTTTAAAAAGGTTTTATTTATTTTCAGAGGGAAGGGAAGGAAGGGAGAGAGGGAAAGAAATGGGAGATACATCAATTGGTTGCCTCTTGCAGGCCCTCAACCAGGGACCTGGCCCACAACCCAGTCATGTGCCTTGACTGGGAATCAGCCAGTGAGTGACCTTTTGTTTCAGACTGGCTCCCAGTCCACTGAGCCACACCAGGCAGGGCACAAACGGCTTTTCAAAAGGAACTAAAACAGAACCTGTTCAAATGAATACTGCTTCCTTTGATTAGTCACTTAGGGAGTTAATCTAAATGTCTTGATGATGCTAAAGACATTTCCCTGTATTGTTTTTGAATTCTTATTGAAGGATGATACTCATACAGAAAATTAGGAATACTGTAGAGGTACATACACCTTGATGAATTTTCAGAAACTAAGCACACCTATGTAAACCGTGTTGTAATCAAGACCCAAAACATGGCTGGCACCCGGAAGCCTCACTTGTGATCTCTTTAAGTCATTATCCCCTTGGGGTAATCATCATTCCGTTGTTACTCCATTTTTGCAACTTGAGTTTTAGAATTGAGTTCATAAGCAAATTTCAGCCATACATGCATTTCATTCTCATTAAACTACATTGTTGGCTAACCTGCTTGTCTATCTCATTTACTATATTTATTATACTACAAGTGGCCTTTGAGTGTAAAAAGAAAATTAAACTTTAAAAGATGTATTTTTATTATGGGATTATATTTAAATGAACACATCTAGAATATAAATGTCTAAATTTTGGATTTCTTTTCCTTTACAGACCACCAAATCCCATTGAATTTCTAGCATCATATCTTTTAAAAAACAAGGCACAGTTTGAAGATCGAAACTGACTTACTGGGAAGAACAGAAAAATTTAATTTCTACTTATAGATTTACATGATTAAGAGGCAGCTTTGATTGCCATGATTCCCCCCATCCCCTTTTTGAAAGTATAAGAACCTTCAGGAAAACAACTTGTAACTGGAGTTACAGAAGAAAACATATTTCCCTTATTTTGATTTAATCACCATACTTATTTAATGAGTGTATTATGTGCAATTTTTTTCTCAGATTGTCTTTAACTTGTTTTTAAAATGACCGTCAAAATAAACTGTTAAATGTCATTATTGGAATGTAGTTTTTGTTCTTTATGATAAATAATGTATGTAATTCAGTTACTTTAATGACTTGCTTTTATGTCTGAGAATGCTGCAGGGTTTAATGACAGCATAAAAATGCATCAGACTCTAGTCAAATATTTAAAAAATCTTGTTTTGTGTCTTGTTTTGTGAAATCTGGGTATCTTCAATTTTCAATGATTCTAATGCACAATAAGGTTGGAGTACACACTGGTGTAAGTGCTGCAGAAGCTATTTGATATTCTCCTATGCTGTCAGCCTTTATGGTAATAATATAATAATAGCTATCTCTGCAGCTCTAGTATGGTGTCAGGCACAGTGCTACTTTACTTAAGTTATTTCTAATTTAGCAACTCTGCAAAGTAGATATTGTTATTCCCATTTTGCAGATTGGAGAAGATAACTGATTTGCGCAAGACCACGCTGGTAAGTGCTCGAATGGGCATTCAGACCTACTTCTATCAATGTGTTGCTTATAGCTAAGTGAGGAGTACTTGTGCTAGTTAACATCAGTGTTTCCTTTTTACAATGAAAAAAAAAAGCCAGTCCTTTTTTTTTTTCCAGTCCTTTTTTTTTTCTTCACACATTTCATCCTGTGTGAAGAAATTGAGCTAACTCATTAAGAAAAGAGAAATTCATGAAACATTTGTAATACAACAATTAAGTTAATAATTTTCAAGATCTTATTTATTATTTTCAGAGAGAGGGGAAGGGAGAGAGGCAGAGAGGGAGAGAAACATCAACGTATGGTTGCTGTTCACCTGCCACCAGCTACGGACCTGACTGGAGACCTGGCTTGCAATCTGGTTATGTTCCCTGGCTGGGAATTGAACTAGCAATCTTTGGGTTCACAGGCCAGTGCCTTATCCACTGTGCCACCAGCCAGAGCCTTAATAATTTAAAAAAAAGAGAAAATTATCTAAAGAGAGTCAGGCAGGAAAAGCATTCATTGAAACAATAGTTCTCAATAGGGAGTGATTTGCCCTCTCCTTTGAGTATGGGTGACAAACACAAGGCCCAGGGCCCGAATCCAGCCCTCCACCTTGTTTTATCCCGCCTAGCACCATTGACTGACCAGCACCTTTTTCTACCCAGCTCGCTCAACTGTTAAAGAGCAGTTACATTTATACAGTCCTAAAATGACATTTGGCCCTTTGAAGGCAACCAAGAGGCTGATGTGGCCCCTGGTGAAAATGAGTTTGACACCTCTGCCCTAGAGAGTATTTGGCTGTGTCTAGAAACATTTTGATTGTTGCAATTGGAGTTAAGTGGGGTTCTGCTGGCATCTAGTGGGTAGTGACCAGGGATGCTGCTAAATGCCTTACAATGCACTGGACAGGCTGTGTGCCCTGCCCCTCCCTAAGAATTATCTGGGTCAAATTATCCATAGTGCTGACTTTGAGACACGCTGCTTTGGAAATGGGAAATGTATTAAAGACTGTCCAAGCTAAATGCATGAAGAAGTTACAAACTTAATGCTTAAGTTACAAACTTAAAGCGAACTGTCTTACAGTTCGCTTTAATACGGGAAAACTTATTTCAGTGGGAGTGACATCTGCAGGGAAGATATTATGGTTCTGATTTACATCTACTGACCTATATATTTAACCCCAAAAAACCTCAAAATATTTAGATCTATTTATAAGTAGTTTTCACAAGCATTCCATCAAATTTATGTTGTTTATTTGGCAAACTTATATTTTAACCTTCCCAAGCATTTTTAGTTTTATCTTAATAGTTGAGTAAGTACAATTGGGTAATCTCTTATTAAAGCATCAATAATTTTTATCATTTTTTCTTAACAGTTCTTTGGTGATTTACATTAGAGACACTTGGGGAACTTTTTTTTTTTTTTTAAAGATTTTATTTTCAGAGGTGGGAAGGGAGAGGGGCAGAGAGGGAGAGGGACATCAATGTATGGTTGCATTTCACCTGCCTCCAACCATGGATCTGGCTGGAGACCTGGCTTGCAACATGGCTATGTGCCCTGGCTGGGGAATCGAAAGGGTGACCTTTGGGTTTGCTGGCTGGCACCAATCCACTGTGCTACCAGCCAGGGCTACTTTTTTGTTTTTTTTTTTGGAAGCTTGAACCTTTAGTACTTTTAAAAAACATTGGGGAACTTTATTTTTAGAAGATTTTACTTATTTATTTATATTTTTATTAGTTCTTTTTAAAGATTTTTTATTATTTCCAGAGAGAGAGGAAGGGAGAGAGGCAGAGAGGGAGAGAAACATCCGTGTATGGTTGCATTTCACCTGCCTCCAGCTACAGACCTGGCTGGAGACCTTATCCACTGTGCTATCAGCCAGAGTATTTATTTGTTTTTAGAGAAATGGAAAAGGAGGGAGAGAGGAGAGAATCATCAATGTATGGTTGTCTCTCGAGCGCCCCCAACTGGGGACCTGGCCTGCAACTCATGCATGTATCCTGACTGTGAATTAAACCTGTAACCCTTTAGTTTGCAGGCTGGCACACCATCACTGAGCCACACCAGCTAGAGTGGGGAACTTTAAATGTGTAAAATATTCATATAAAATATATCTGGGTCCTGGAGAGCCTGATTCAATTGGGAGAGAGCATAGACTTTTGAACTTGACAAATATTAAGGTGTTCTGATATACACCTCTAGTTAATGATCACTTAGAAATAATGAAGTACTCTGCCTAGTGCTGCCATTACTTTTAGTGTTCTACTGAATTATCTTTGAGATAGTGCTTAAATTAATCTTGAAATTGATACCATTTTTAGTAAGGGCTGAGAATAGGTATGTCTGTTGGTATTTCCCATAGCATTTAACATGTGCCAGGTACTATGCTTAATTAAAAAAAATTTTTTTTAATATTTTGTTTTTAGGTTACTCTTTGAAAATTTTATTTTATTTATTTGTTGTTTGAAAGAGGGAAAGGAAGGGAGAAAGAGAAGGAGAGAAACATCTTTGTTCAGTAGAGACGAAGATTGGTTGCCTCTTGTACACCCCCAACTGGGGACCTGGCCTGCAACCCAGACATGTACCCTGGCTGGGAATTGAACAAGTGACCCATTGGTTTGCAGGCTGGTGCTCAATCCACTGAGCCACACCAGCCAGGGCTATGCTAAATTAAAATTATATATATATATATATATATATATATATATATATATATATATGTGTGTGTGTATGTATATATATATATATATTTTTTTTTTTTTTTTTTGAGAGAGAGGAAACAGGGGAGAGAGAGAAGGGGTGGGGAGGGGGAGGGGATGAGAGAGATATCCACTTCTTATACTCATTTCTGCATTCCTTGGTTGATTTCTTGCATATGCCCTGACTAGGGATCATACCTGCAACCTTGACATATTGGGTCAATGCTCTAACCTGGCCAGGGCATGCTAAGTACTTTTGATGTGAATTATCATTTAATCCTCAAATCCCTGTGAGGCAGATTTAATTTTAATACATTTTCTTTTCTTTTTATTTACTTTAAAATATTATTTCCTTGCTGCATCCTTCCCACACCAACTTCCCTGTCCCCACTCTGAGACCCAGACCCACCAACTGCCAAGCTACCTGGACCTTAGCCCATTGTGTACTCAAAGGCCCACCCCAGCCTTAATACTTCATTTTTAGATGAGGGAAGTGAGATTTGGTTAACGTGCTCAAGGTTACAGGAGGAGTAAAGTTGGGGCAAGCATTCAAACCCAGTTTAATAGGTACTGTAGTAACCATTGTATCTGGTAGCTGAAAAAGTGAGTCACAGTAGGGAATCATAAATGACAACAGTATTTTTTAAGCTTAAAATATTAATCTATATTAATTTGTTAATACAGTATTTTGATTTCAATCTTTTCTCTGGATTGGAATTCTGTATTGTCTTCCATAATAATGTATGGTCTACAAATAATAGTTTCAGACTCTTTGAAAGTAGAGTAAGATTTTAAACATTTAAGAAGCAATTTGTAGAATCCTGTAGCTTTTTCATTATTATTATTATTTTTTTGGCCTCTGTAATCTACCTCAAATTTGACGTTTGTTTTTATCGAATCATTCCAAAGCATTCCATCTGATTTTTGTACCAACACCTTTTGCATTATGTGCTTGTATTTCATTGGCTTATGCAATGTTTAATTACATTATATAATGGCAGTGCCTAGTACTCCTAGTATAAAAAAGTTGGAGAATATGATTGATCCTTGTTAGTTATGCACACAAATCTGGGAGTTAATTGCCACAGTGTGAGAGTTTTCCTAAAAAATGTGGTCTCCCAGCTTTTAAGAGTTCAGATTCTGGTGGGCATTGTTCACTGTGTTTTATTATGGGTGAGGAGAGCATCACTTACTCCAGTAAGTTGTTTAAAGAAAAATCAGTTAAATAGTTTCTACTAAACCTTGATGAGGTATTTTATGTGTAGTTGGCAGTTATAGAAACAGTTCCTACACTTTAACCACTTAATTTAATAAGATATTATTTAGTAAACAAATACAGAAATAGAGTAAGACGTACTGTATCCTATAGAGTGAATGCTTTTTTTTTTTAATTAAAAATAAAGATGTTATTTATTATTTTGAGATGGGGGGGAGAGAGAGAGACAAAGAAAGAAAGAGAGAGAGAGAGAGAGAGAGAGAGAGAGAGAGAGAGAGAGAGAGAAAGACGCATCATGTATGGTTGCCTTTCACCTGCCTCTAGCCACGGACCTGGCTGAAGACCTGGCTTACAACCTGATTATGTGCCCTGGCTGGAAATCAAACCAGCGACCTTTGGGCTTACAGACTGGCGCTTTATCCACTGTGCCACCAGCCAGGGCTTAGAGTGAATTCTTTAATTATGTTGCTAGTGTGTTAGTGGAAGGATAGACCAGAAGAGTAAGTAAATCAAGAATAGACTCCTAGAGGAAACGGAGACCTTGAGTTGCAAAAAAGAAAGATAGTTTTGATAGAAGGTGATAGTGTTGAGCCTGTAGGAAAGATGTTGGGCCTCTGTTTAAATCTCATTTAGGAGAAGCTATAGTGGGATTTTAAGACTGATAACTTGTCATTAGAAACACGTTAGAATAGTTGTAGGTATAGCATAAAATATTGGAGCCAGATGTTTTTGCTGGACTGGATTCCAGAAAAGCATTTTTGGAACAAATTTGAGGACTTAAAAGGGGAACAAAAGGTGAAAGCTTATCACTGAGAATTTGCTTGTTTAAAAATGTTTTGATTAAAATTAGGAAAGTAGGAAGGTACAAGGGTGGGTAAAAATAGGTTTAAGAATTCCCTTCCTAGGCCCTGACTGGTGGCACAGTGGTTAAGGTACCAGCCTGTGAACCCAAATCTCACTGGTTCGATTCCCAGCTAGCTCACATAACCAGGTTGCAAGCCAGGTCTCCAGCCAGGCCTGGAGCTGGAGGCAGGTGAAAGGCAACCATACATTGATGTTTCTCTCCCTCTCTGCCTCTCTTCCTTCCTCTCTCCCTAAAAATAATAGTAAATAAAATCTTAAAGAATTCCCTTTCTTTAATATATATATGTATAAATAAACATTTATTTACTTGTAGAGAGAGGGGAAAGAGGGAGGAAGGAGAGGCACAGGAACAATTAGGTGTGAAAGAAACATCAATTGGTTGCCTCTTGTATGCACCCTGGCGCCTGGTCCAGGTATGTGCCCTGACCACAACCGAACCAGCCACCCTTGTCCACAGATGGGTGCTCAATCCGATGAGCCACACCAGCCAGGGCAAGAATCTACTTTCTTTGATCATTGGTTAAATTACCAGCCATAATTATTTAAAAGATATATCATAAGTAAGGATATGAAATAATAACAATTGTAATAGTAGACATAACACAATATTGAATAAATAATATAAGGATAAACTTAAAAAAATATTTTATTTACTATTATTTTTAGAGAGAGGGGAAGGAAGAGAGGCGGAGAGGGAGAGAGACATCAATGTATGGTTGCCTTTCATCTGCCTCCAACTACAGAGCTGGCTGGAGACCTGGCTTGGAACTTGGTTATGTGCCCTGGCTGGGAATTGAACCAGTGACCTTTGGGGTTTGAAGTCTTATCCACTGTGCCATCAGCCAGGGTATAAACTGTTTTGTCCACCCTGTATATGGTGGCAAATGGGTCACTAGAGAAAAAAGGGTAGTCATTAATAAGAATTTTCGTTTAAAGAATAACTTGTCAGGCTTTTAAAAAACTGTAAATCTTTGACTCAGTTATGTTTCATCTTTGGGAATCTTAAATAACATTAACAATAAATTTGTGGAGAAAGCTTTATTTCACAATTTTGTCCAAAATTTATTCCAAAAAATTGGCACGGAATGCATTTTCATCTTATAAGAACTGTTAAATATGTAAACTACTTACCCCATTGCCAGGTATAGGGTAAGTGTTTCATGTCACTTGAGAAACTTAGTTTCTAAAGAAGAAAGGCAAAGTTGACTGATACTAAGTTAGAGTATCAGTTTTAATTGAAATCAAAGGAAACATCATAATTTATGCTACATTTTTCTTTCAACTTGAATTTGTTCAAAACTCTGTGGTATCCTATTTTTCTGATACAGTGTTTTCAGTACTTAGGGGGTGCCTGAAGCAGTCAGTTGTGGATAAGTAAAATCTAAAAATGATCAATTTAAAATATTTATTTATTTTCAGAGAGAGGGGGAGGGAGGGAGAAAGAGTGGAAGAGAAACATTGATTGGTTGTCTCTCACGAGTCCCCAACCAGGAACCCTGGAGCCACCCAAGATACCTTTCAGTTCACAGGCCTGAGCTCAATACACTGAGCCATACCAGCCAGGGCTAAAAATGATCAATTTAATATTGCCATGGAGAATCCAAAAATCAAGCCTAAAGATATAAACAAATTATTATTATTTTTTTTTTGTAGAGACAGTATGTGTCACAAAATTCAAAAGATTAACAAAATATACATTGAAAAGGTTAAATCTTTTGTCTGTTCTTGCACTTTAGTCATTCCAAACAATTACTGTTACCAGTTTGTTGTGTATCCTTCTAAAAGTATTCATGTAGGTGCACGTGTATGAGGATGTAAGTACTTATTTTATACAAATGATAGCACACTTTACATGTTGTACTTCAATTTGCTTTTCTTCTTTTTTTTAACCTGTCACCTCAGTATATAGCACCACCTCATACTTTTAAATGGGTGTATACGTATGGATATGCCCTAATTTAACAAATCTCATATTGATGGCTGAAGTGGTTGTTTCTGGTCATTTGCTAGTATAGACTGATGCAGTAGATGATATCCAACATTCTATTTCAGAAGGTATGCTGGGTTATTAGTGTTGGGTTCTGGAACTAGTGGCACCTTATTTATTGAAGGTCTGTGCTTAATAAGGACGCTGTGAATGAAGATTTCCTTCTTGCCCTTTCCTATGAATGATGTTTTTTATGAAGTGCCAAGCACAGTCCCTGGAGGATCCAGGATAATGGAAATTGTTAATAATAATATGGGAATGGTACAGTGTTGCCAAACATGCTTCTCCTGGTATCTTGCATTATATGGATCTTTATTTAGGGGAGATGGGTGAGTGAATAGGTTCAGCTTATTTCTTCTTTATTTCTTCTAAGGGTCTGTCCTTGAATAAGGTAGCCAAAATAAAAGAACAGGAGGAGTAATGGTGGGTATGTTGAGAATGTTCTAGAGATAATAGAAATTCCTCTAATCTTTCACTTCACTTGACAGTGTGGTATTTGCTGAGTTGACCAGTAAGAAAAAGCCTTTGGGGAAAGAAGTCTCCAACTGAGCATTTTAATAGGATAGAAGCTTAATTTTAAACTAGACTCTAGTTTAGAATGAGGCTTAGGATTGTTGCTAGGAGCAGAGGATAATAACACACACAAAGAACAGCTTATAAATCATTTTCACATACCTTTATTCTCACTGCCAGCTTGTGAGTTAGTTGGTTTACATTGGACAGATGAGAAAACTGAGGCTTGAAAAAGTTAACTAGATGCCCGTGATCACACATTTGATGAATGAGACAGCCAGGACTCAGATGCTTCTAATTTGACTAGCCTGAAATATGAAGCTTCATTTTATCTAGTGTCGCCTCCCCTCCGTTTTTAGGCCTTATAAAGGGAATCAGCAATAATTAACTTCAAGAGCTATATCACCTGTTAACACTGTATCACCCATACCAACAGTCTCCTTTTCTTGAAATTTACAATGAAAAGTTTACCATTTCATCAGTTATCACTGAGTGTTTCTAGGAAGGTACCATAGAATCAGAGCTCCAGCCCTCTTTTTTCTGTCAATCCCTACTTGGCATGTACTTTTCTTTTTTTCCATATCGTATATGGTCTGGTCAGTGGTAAAGTGAGAGCCTTAAACATCAGTGAAGAAATACATATATAGATTCAGTGGAGATATGTTAGCCTAATAACAGTGTAGAAAAATGTTTGAAAGTCAGAAGTGTTCCAGTAACTGACAAGGCTTTAGGACTGGTATCTCACATAGGATCTTGGGCTTAAAGTTGAAAAAGGTGGGGAGGTACTGGAATTAGGATAGTACCTTTTTTTTTTTAAGCATATAATTGTGCCAGCAGAGAAACCTGAATATTAGGCAGCTTGAATATTAGCCAGATGTTTGCTTTGGATTTTACCAAAGGTCTATTCACTGTGAAATTCTGATACAACAATTGCATGGCTCTTAACCCCAAATTTTACTTAATTATTTCTTTATTTAAAATGAGGCCCTGGCTGGTGGCACAGTGGATAAGGCGCCAGCCTGCGAACCCAAAGGTCGCAGGTTCGACTCCCCAGCCAGGGCACATAACAAGGTTGCAAACCAGGTCTCCAGCCAGGTCTGTGGCTGGAGGCAGGTGAAAAGCAACCATACATTGATGTCTCTCTCTCTCTCTGCTTCTCTCCCTTCCCCTCTTTCTAAAAATGATTAAATAAAATCATAAAAAAAAAAATAAATAAATAAATAAATAAATAAATAAAATGAGGACACTGCCCTGGCTGGTGGCACAGTGGAAAGGCGCCGGCCTGCGAACCCGGGGATCGCTGGTTCCATTCCTAGCCAGGGCATGTGGCCAGGTTGCGGGTCGGGTCTCCAGCCAGGTCCGGGGCTGGAGGCGGGTGGGGGGCGGCCGTACATTGATGTCTCTCTCCTCTGCCTCTCTCCCTTCCCCTTTCTCTGAAAATAATTGAAAAAATAAAAATAAAATGAGGACACTAATTTTTTTTAAATGAATACAAAAATTCATTATTTTTACAGAGAAGGACAGGGAGGGAGGAAGAGAGGGAGAGAAGGATCAATGTATGGCTGCCTTTCACCTGCCTCCAGCTACAGAGCTGGCTGGAGACCTGGCTTGCAACCTGCTTTTGTGCCCTGGCTGGGACTCGAACCACCGCCTCTGGGTCCACAGGCTGCGCCAAATCCGCTGAGCCACCAGCCAGGGCTTTAACCCTAGATTTTACATTGAATATGTGTAACTTTCTCTTTTCTCTCCCAGTTTTGGAATGGTTTACCTCATAAAAACACTTCCTGGGAGGTCCAAGATCTTTTCCTTTGCTGTAATTCTTCTATAACTTTAAATGAATTCTTTGCCCCTGACCCTTACGTGGAATACTGGAGGCAATACAATCAGTGGAGGGTTGGAATAACGTCTGCAGTATCCCCATTTTATAGATGAGAATAACAGAGGCTAGCTATATCACAACTTAGGGAGTGACGACGGGACACGAAACAAGAAAAGTGTTTACAGCGCCAAAGCCAAGCTTAGACGGTGCGGGCGACGGCGAAGCAAAAGCCAGCGTTTGCCGGACCGCAGGCAAACGGCCACGTGCTGGCGGCACCGACGCGCGTCCTGCGGGGCCACAGGCCGGCCGTCCGGCTGAGCCGGGGCTGCGCCAGGACGCCGGTGCCTCGCGCGGGAGGCGAGCCGCTGGGCCCTTCCGGGCGCCGGGGCGGGGAGTGGGCGGGGCTCGCCCGGCGTCGGCCCCGCCCCCGCCCCGCCCCCGCCCCTGCGGCCGCTAAAGCCCGGAGAGCGGAGCGGCGCGAGGAGACGCCCGCGGCCCGGCCGCGGCTGCTGGGCATGCTCAGTGGGCCGGACCCGGGCGAGGGCGAGTACGGCGGCGTCGGCTCCGGTCCGGGGCTGCCTTCCCGGTTCAGGCCCCGGCCCTGGGCTTTTGTGTGCGCGGCACTGCAGCCGCCGCCGCCGCCTCGCGGGGCCGCCCGACCCCAGATGCCGTCTGGCCTGTCCGGTTTCCGCCTTTAACCTCCGCACGGCCGGGGGAGGGCGGGGCGGGGCCGGCGGCGGGCGGGCGGGCGGAGGGCCCGGCCCCGGGCGGGGGTGGGTGCGGGGAGTCCCGCGGGGGCGGGGGCGGGGGCGGGTGCGGAGCCGCGGGGTGGGGTCACGGCGGTGGCTCCCGAGGCCATCTGGGCGGGGAGGGGGCCGCGGGGGCGGCTCGGCGGAACCAGCCCGGGCCGGGCAGCGGCGGCGACTCCGGGGCCCGGGCCAGGGCTTTCCGGGCTTCGGCGAAGCCACCGCGGGCCCCATCTTCCGGCGGTCGCCGGCGTGTGAGGTGATTGTTGCTGCCACCGCCCCGGCTGCCATCTCCTCCGCCTCCCGGGCCGCCGCCGCCGCCTCTTCCTCCTCCTCCTGGGCCGGGCCGGTCCCCTCCCCGCCGCCGCCTCCTCCTGGGCTGGGCCCGCGGTGTCTCGTCCCCTCGCGGAGCCGCTCCTGCCGCCGCCGCCGCCTCCTCATTCATCCTCGTGCACCATAGGCGGCACAGGCTCCAAGATGTCCAACCGAGTGGTGTGCCGGGAGGCCAGTCACGCCGGCAGCTGGTACACAGCCTCAGGTAGGGCCCAGGCCGCCGCTGGCCGCGCGCCCGCCCGCCCGCCCGAGGTCGGCGGCCCTGCCCGCGCGGCGGCGGGAGGGACCTGGCGCGGGCGGCCTCGCCGCGGACCGCGTGGGGAGGGAGCGGGCGCGAGGCCGCGCTGCCGCCGGCCGGTCGCCCTGGCGCTCACGGCGGAGTCGGGCGAGCTGCGCGGTGCCGCCCGCTGTCCTCGCCACCCGCCGGCGGCCGAGGACGCGCTCCCCGCGCTCCGGACGCAGCTCCGGTCCCCTCGCGCGGTCACCCCGGCGGGACCGAGTGCCCGGGTCCGAGCCCCGCTTCCTGCCCCGGAGCCAGGGGCCCTCGGCCAAGTGCCGGAGGGGGCGCCCCCCCGCGGGCGGCCGGAGACCCGGGAGCTCTGGCCCCGAGTGTCCGACCCCCGCGGGCTGCGCTGGCCGAGGGCAGGAGGAAGCGTCTCCCCAGGGCGGTGCGGGCGAGGCGGCCCCTCCCTCCCCTGCGGGGGCTCCGCCGCCCGCTGCGCCCGCCCGGTCCCGGGGTGGCGACCGGGGCTCGCGGGCGCGGTGGGGACCCGCGGGGCCTCAGCCGGGACGGAAGCCCTGCGCGTTGGGGGGAGGGCCGAGGTACCGCGGGGCCGAGGCTGGGGCCGCCTCCCCGCTCTTCCGTCGGCGGACGCGGGCCGCCCCGCGCCCGGCCGGCTCGGGACCCTGTGCCGCGTGCGGGGAGGCTGGGGTGGTGTCGCCCGCTGCCCGCACTGCCTGAAGTCGTTTTCCAGCGCCCGAAAAAAGTGTAGGGGCTTCCCCTTGAATGAACCTCTTCTTTTAGGATGGTGGTTTTCGGGGATTACTTTCAGGCGTCACATTTCTGTTAACAAAGTTCCACTGTGATTCCTAACAGTCTTCAGCCATTTGGTATTGGGCTTATCAATAACTAGACCCAATTTGAACGTCCATCGGCTCATGTTTCCCTTTGCAGATGGTTCGGTTGGATAGTGACCGAGAGTGTGAGCAAACAAAGATTTGGAAGAAAAGTCATTTCTCCGAGGTTGCTAAAGTAGCTAATTAAATACGTGCACTCTCCTGACTCATTGAAGATTTGCTGTGTAAGGAGACAGAAGAATCTGGATGATTGGATTTGTAAGCCTAACAGATAGCTACAGTTTTGTATTAACTTAATGGTTACAGTAGCTTTCCTTCATGGTTCCCGCGGACCTCGTGAACATTCAATCAGCTCTCACAACCTTGGGTTGCCAGTTAGTTTTTCTTCACTGTACGGGGCTGTGCCAAGACTGGACTCAGCCAGTGGCCAGAACAGGAGTTGAGAAGTGGGACTCCCTAGTTCCTGGGTTTGTCCTACAATGAGTGCATTATTGGTATTAAACTTATCAACGAATAATAGTCTTTTCAGAGTTGTAAATTCCTAAGCTGCTTCAATGAAGAGGTAAAACGTTTTGAAGAGGTAAAACGTCTCAGTATTCACCTTCATGGCCATCTTTTCATTTCTTTTGCTTTTTAAAATATCTTTCAAAAATGTAAAATTTTTTTTGTAGTTGTTGAAATGTAGGCAGATGATTCTAAAGGAATTTTTATAGGTTCTTAGACATTCTTTGTGCAATAAAATAAGACACAGATCACACTTTGGACCTGAGAAAGACTTCTTTGGTAGTCTCAGGTAGAGGAAGACCTGTTTGTTAATCCAGCTCAAATCAGTCTGTGATTATAGCTATTTAACAATGGTGAACTAAAATAAATTATTTTGTTAAAAATTTAAAGTACATTCTTTTCCCTATATTTGGAGTGAAATCAGTACCAGTTTGGTAATGTGAATTGTCATGAGAACTTTACTGTAAAAAAAATTTTAGGCCACGTGTGGCTTTTGTGTATGTTTATGTACATGTATGTATGTATGACATTAAGTGAATAATAATTAAGGGTGAATTTAAAAACAATTTAATTGTAAAATCTTATTTTGCATTTTAAAAATAAAAATATAGGTAAGTAAACTTTGACTTGACCTAGTGCCTCCTATATTTAATAATACCCCAGTGTACCTATATTGATAGCATTGTCCATTGGAAAAATTCTATTTGTTAGCATTGTTTCCCTAGTATGTCCCAAAGACATGCAATAGAAGAATAATACACGTAGTGCTTGCTGATTATCGTTCTGTGGTTCCTGTGGCATTCAAGTTGTGTCTGTGGAGTTAGTGTTCAATTACTGACGCAAGTTAAGGGTGAAATCATATTTGCTTTCGTAAATAGCTAGTTTAGAGAAAAAAGTGTGTATGTGTATACATACGTATGTTACATGCATATACACATATATCTTCTTTTTTAAAAAGAGATCTTACTTATTTTTAGAGGAGGGGAGGGAGAAAGGGAGAGAAACATCTTAACATGCCCCCAACCAGGGACCTGGCTTCAACCCAGGCATGTGCCCTGACTGGGAATTGAACAGGTGACCTTTTGGTTCACAGGCCAGCACTGAGTCCACTGAGCCACACCTGCCAGGAGTATATATCTTTGTTTTTATTTACCCCTTGCTGTATGCTAGGTCCATTGGTAGAGAGAAGTATACATTATTCCGCCCTGCCCTAAAGATATATATACAGTTTACCTGAAGTAAGCTGAAGACAGCAAGTAAGTATCAGAATAATTGAGAGTACTTTTAGGAGTTCTGAGGAGGGTAGAATCACTTGATTGTAGGATTTGAATTGTGCTTGGGAGGAAAGAACATGGGGGAACACCACAAAGATACAGAGGCAAGTAAATGTAAGTAGGTTGATTTAAGAAGAATGGAAGATTTGCACAGGGGTGTGTGTAGTTCATCTACCTGTTTGGAGCTAGAGTATAGAGGTCTATGAATACTGCACACTGTAGGGATTTGACTTCAGTAGGCAGTCAGGACCATTGGAGAAGCTTCTCAGTAGGGGACTGACATTAAAGTAGCATTTTAGGGAAATTAATCTCATAGGAAGGTTAATCCTCACTTCTTTACAGGTATACAGCAGGGATCAGCAAGCTGCCCTCACAGATCCAGCTTGCTGCCTTAAGAAAAATAAAAGTCCACTAGCTAAGAATGGCTTTTAATTTTTAAAGGGTTTAAAAAACAAAACCCAAGAAGTGCAGTTGAGACCATATGTGCCCAGTAAAGCCTAAAATCCTTTCTGTTTGATCCTTGGCAGAAGAAATTTGCCAACCCCTAGTATAGGTTAGTGGTGCTCAAAGTATGATCTCTAGATCGGCAGCATAGTATGTCTGTATTTCATGTCTTCTTCAGATTTGTAACAGCTTTCATTTCATTATTTGAGGCCCTTTTATCTCCTGTAGGACAGTTGTAACTGCCTCCTAACTGTCCTTTTTTCTGCCAGCCTTAACCCCCTTAACCCCATCTTTTGCATTGCTTTCCTGAATAATCTTATCTGACTACGTAATTTCTTTACATAAACATCACTGTTGCATCTGGTCAGTTGGTTAAGGTCTAATAACTCCCTCCGTGACTTGGCATCTTCGTGTCTCTTTGGCCCTTTCCCCCACCCATCCCAGTTCTTGTCTTATTACCCTTAAGCAGCATCTAGCAGCTGTTCGTTGTTTCTTTAAATACACTGTACTATTTCTTACCACTGTGCTTTTACTAAGCTGTTTCCTCTGTTGGAATGCACTTTGTCAGGATAACTCCTACTCACCTTTTAAAGATTCAGGTGTTAACACCTTCTAGAAACCTACCCTGATGCCTTTCCTCCCTCCTACTGTTTTGATGTTCTTCTGTGCTTCTGTAATACCCTGTGCTTATCTCTATATATTTTCCTTGTATATAGTCTTCTATAACATTATGCAGGAGACTTGAAGCGAGGGACCATGGCTTCCTCATTTTCTTGTACCCTAAGTAGTCAGCACAGGTTTTATACGTAATACATAGTTATTCAGAAAGTATTTGAAAAAAATGCTTGGCATGTGGTAGTATAGACAGAGATGTTGATGTTTATATCCTGAGGAGTGGGGTGATACAAGACTGTTTGAGCTAAGTCTCTGGCCATAGTATGGGTGAAGAATCTGGATGATAAGAAAGAATTAGGAACCCTCATCCACCTGTTGGGTAGATTAAATTAAATTTAATTTAAGATTTTAAAAAGAAGTACGATTTACAATCATTGAATTTCTTTCACAAAACAAGCACCTTCATATAATCAGTGCCCAGCTCTAAAACAGCTGTACGGCACTTCTCAACCCTCGCACTGCTGTGTTCCTTGTAGTCGAACGCTGTAGAAAACACTTGTGTTTTTGAACTCTTAAGTAGAATTGTATGCTAACGTGTCTTATTTGAGCTTCTTTTGTTCAACGTTAATTGAGATTAATCCATGTTGTGCTGTAGTTTGTTCATTTTTATTGCTGTCCTCCATTGTGTGACTAACCAGTTTGTCCATTCTACTGTAGTGAACATTTGGATGTTTTTAGTTTTGCTTCTGTGAGCATTATTGTATAGTTTTTACCTGGTGAACATGCGCTTTGGTGTGTGTACACACACATATATATAAATGGAATTGTTAGGTCATGGCTATGATTATATGTTCATCTTTTTTTTAAAGATTTTATTTTATTACTATTTTTAGAGAGAGGGGAAGGGAGAGAGGCACAGAGGGAGAGAGACATCTGGTTGCCTTTCACCTACCTCCAGCTACGGACCTGGCTGGAGGCCTGGCTTGCAACCTAGTTATGTTGTTCTGGCTGGGGAATCGAACCAGTGACCTTTGGGTTCACAGTCTGGCTCCTTATCCACTGTGCCACCAGCCAGGGCTATATGTTCATTTTTAGTAGATTCTATTAGAGCTTTACAAAGTGGTTTTATAAATTTACACTCTCACTAGCAGTGTAAGAGTTTTAGTTTTTCTACATTTTTGTCAACACTTGGTATTGTCAGTTTTTAAAAAGTTATTCTTGAAGAATGTATAGTGGTTTGCACTGTAGATTTATTTTCCTGACGACTAATGAAATTGAACACTTTTTCCTATTAGGGACACCATATTGGTTGGCCATTTGTATTTCTGCTTTGAAGTGTTTTTTTTTTTTTTTTGTTTTGTTTTTAATTATGCTGTTGACTTTTTTCATATTGATTTCTGATACTTTATTCTGGTTACAGTCATATTAGATAAATGTATTATAAGTGTCTTCTACTTTGTAGTTCGCTCTTTTAGGATCTTGATGTCTTGGTGAATCAAAGTTCTTGATTTTACAGAAGTCCAGTTTATCAGTTGATTATTGCTGTTTTTTTTTCCATTTATAAAATCTTTGCCTACCTCAATGCCATGAATTTACTTTCCTGTGTTTTTTTTTTTTTTTAAGCTTTATTATTTTTACCTTTCAAATTAGGTCAATAATTCATCTGTTTGACAGCCGTATCAATACGTAGTGGTATATTAAATAGATTTTTTTGTTGTTGTTGAAGTAAACATACATTTACAAAAAGTACGTAAATTAAGTATACGCTATGATGCATACCCACAAATTTAACAGACTGTACGTAACCTGATCCTAGATCAACAGATAGAACGTTTTCAGCATCCCTAGATCCCTTATAGTTTAATCTTTTCTGAAGTTGGTATGTCTTATATCTAATTGTATATTTAATGTAGGAGGGATTTCCCCCTTATAAAATGATTTTTATGCTTTTCTTTTTTTTAAAAAATCATGTTATATTGATCATGCTGTTAGTTGTCACAGTTTTTCCCCTTTTGCCCACCTCCATCTGGTTCCCCCCTTCCCTCCAGCAGTTCCCCCTCCCTTAATCATGACCAGGGGCTGGGCGTATAAGTTCTTTGGCTACTCCTTTTCATATACTGTTCTTAACATCCCCCTGTCTACTTTGTGTCTATCAATTATACTTCTTAAACCCTGTACCTTTTGCCCCACTCTCCACCACCCCCTTCCCATCTGATACCCCTCCAGATGATTTCCATACCTGTGATTCCCATTCCTGTTCGGGTTGCTTGCTTATTATTATTTTTTAAGATTTTGTTTCTTTTTAGAGAGCTGGGAAGGGAGGGAGAAACATCAATGTGTGGTTGCCTCTCATGCACCCCCAACTGGGAACCCAGCCCACAACCCATGCATATGCCCTAACTGGGAATCAAATCTGCCACCCTTTGGTTCACATGCCAGCACTCAATCCACTGAGCCACACCAGCCAGGGCAGTTTGTTTTTGTATTTTTAGAAGCAGTAGTTGATAGTTGTGAATTTGTTGTGATTTTAATGTTCATAGTTTTGATCTTTTTCTTAAATAAGTACCTTTAACATTTCATGTAATAATGACTTGGTGGTGATGAACTCCTTTAGCTTTACCTTGTCTGGGAAGCACTTTATCTGTCCTTACATTCTAAATGATAACTTGGCTGGATAGAGTAATCTTGGTTGTAGATCTTGCTTTTCATCACTTGGAATACTTTTTGCCAGTCCCTTCTTGCTGCAAAGTTTCTTTTGAGAAATCAGCTAATAGTCTCATGGAAACTCCTTTGTAGGTAACTATCTGCTCTTCTCCTGCTTCTTTTAAAATTCTCTCTTTATCTTTTAACCTTTGGCATTTTAATTAGGATGTGTCTTGGTGTGGTCCTCTTTGCATCCAACTTGTTCGTTTGAGACTCTGTACCTTCTTGGACTTGTATGCCTATTTCCTTTACCAAATTAGGGAAGTTTTCTTTCATTATTTTTTCAAACAAATTTTTAGTTTCTTGCTGTTCCTTTTCTTCTTCTGGCACTCCTATGATTTGGATGTTGGCATATTTAAAGTTGTCCTAGAGGTTCCTAAGCCTCTCCTCATTTTTTTGAATACTTGTTCCTTTTTTCTGTGCTGGTTGACTGTTTATTCTTTTTGTTCCAAATTGTTGATCGTTGATTTGAATCCCAGCTTCTTTCCCTTCACTGTTGGTTCCATGTATATTTTTACTTATTTCATTTCATGTATCCTTCATTTCTTCCTTTATTTTGTGGCCTAACTCAGTGAGCTCTCTGAGCATCCTGATTACCAGTGTTTTGTACTCGGCATCTGTTAGGTTCACAGTCTCCATTTTTTTAAAAAGATTTTATTTATTTTAGAGAGAGGGGAAGGGAGAGAGGCAGAGAGGGAGAGAAACATCAATGTGTGGTTGCCTTCTGTCTGCCTCCAGCCATAGACCTGGCTGGTGACCTGGCTTGCAACCTGATTATGAGCCTTGGCTGCGGAATCGAACCAGCGACCTTTGGGTTTGTAGGCTGGTGGCTTATCCACTGTGCCACCAGCCAAGGTCTGTCTCCATTTTTTAAGTTCTTTTTCTGGTGTTTTGTTTTGTTCTGTTCTTTCATTTGGGCCTTATTTCTTTGCTTTCTGAATTTGGCAGCCTCCCTGTGTTTGTGATATTAGGTAGAGCTGCTGCTGTTGCTTTTTTTTTTTTTTTTTTTGAAGATTTTATTTATCTTTTTTAGACAGAGGGGAAGGGAGGGAGGGAGAGAGAGAGAAACATCAATGTGTCATTAACTCTCGTGTGTCCCCAGCTGGGATCTGGCCTGCAACCCAGGCCCTGACTGAGAATTGAACCAATGACTCTTTGGTTCAAAGGCGGCATGCCACTCAATCCACTGAGCCACACTAGCTAGGGTTAGGTAGGTCAAGCTTCTTTTACTCACTGTCTTAATAACATGGCCTATTGTAGCAAAGGCACCTGTAAACGTGTGGGGTGGAGCCTTAGGTAATTGCCAGTTTGGGGCAACCCACTTCACTGTTTTGTGGCTCTTTTTGTGGTGAGACTCTTGGAGAGGGAACAGTGCCACTGCCTGGCTTCTAGAGGTTTGCCTGGCATTTGCCTGTTCCCAGTCTCCTCACCCACGCTATTGTATGCAATTGGCACCCCTCCAGCTGTTGTCATAGGGTTTTCATATGTTCCAAGACCATGTTGGCCCTTTAAGTGTCAAAAATCTGGCATTTTGCACCATCGCAACCCTGACTGGTGTTTACAGCCAAAGGTGATGGCAGCTTATCTTCCTGGAGCTGAAACCCTGGGCTGTGTAGTCTGGCCTGGGGCTGGGTTAGCTTGTTCCCAAGGTGTCCCTGTATTGTTCATCCAGCGCTTGTGAATGTGGCCCACACCTGTGAATGTCTCCACGGCCCTACCCCTTCTCCCCATCTGGGTGAGTGTGGCTTCTTCAAATCCTTGCTTGTTGCACTTCATACAGCTCGACTTTCTGAAGACTCTGGGTGTTGCTTGTTTTTGAGATCTGGTTGTAATTTTTTCTATGGTTGCTGAGAAAGCGAAGCTTGTCTGCCTGTGTCCCCATCTTGATCAGAATTCTCTGTTTTTTATGTTGATGGTACATCTTATAATTTCTGTTACCATAAAATAGAGGAAATAATCAAAGTCTAATGATTTCACAAGCATTCATGATATGTTTGTATGATATATTTCTAAAGTGCAGTATTTTTAAAGTTTTTATTCTGTCATTTAAAAACATATTTAGTACATTTATATCAGGATTCTTCTGTAGTTGGAAAAGCATGACTTATTTATTTGGTATTTGAGAAGTTGAAAGACTAAGAGAATTATTCTCCTTTGCAGGGAAAAGGCTATGTAATATTTAGTTTTGAAATGAACTTTTTTTTGGTTACTAACTCGAGTGTTGTATAATCTGATTTTTCTTTGCATCTCTTGTTAATTTATCTTAGGTAAGAGGAAGAAGGAAAAAAATTTAATAGGAAAACCATTGAAATTATTGCTTGATTACCTCTAGCTTTTCTCACTTTTCTTCTTGTCCTTTCACATGCAATTTCCAAGTCAAAATCATTATTGTCTCTGGGGTATAGTTTATATTGTCTGTCTCAGGGTTTTTCTCCATTTGAAAGAATAAGAGGGCAACAGGTAAAAATGTTGTATTTCATAGGTGTATTACTTACCTGTGTATGTAATCCTTTAATCTTCAAAAGGATGCTACAAGGTTGGTATTATATCCAGATTTATATATATATCCAGATTTATGGATCTGGAAACAATGACTCAATGGTTGAGTAACTTGTTTAAGAAACAGTAAGTGGAAGAGCCAGTCTGACTCCAAAACTAGAGGTTAGAGCTAGGGGCAGAGAGGTGTCATGTGATGGGCTGCCTCAGACACTGAAATTTTCTGTTCCATTTTAGGTTTTTCCAGAATGCAGTATGGGCATTTAACTCATACTTGTATGTCATTTATATTTTAAAAAGCATTTTATCATGTTTTTATTTTTCACAATAATATTATGATTAAGTGTAGGATACCTAAGGCAGGCTGGTCTTTAATCCACCCCCACGTTGGTATTCTATGATGAGAAGCTAGGAGGAGGCTGCATTGTCTTGAGTCGCACCACTGGTAAACCCTAGACCTCGTATTTAAACCTCGGCCTTCTGGCTGGAGTCTTCTGTTCTTTCTGCTTATAGTAATGCCAGAGTGAGTTGAATTATTTGGAATCAGTAAGCAGTCTATAATTGTCAGGTAAATATCTTAGATTAGAAAATAATAAATGCATAATTTAAAATATTTATGAATTTGAATATTATACATATGTTATAAATACAGACAAGGGAATTGGTGTATTTTAATTGAATTAACCCCAGAATTTGAATTGGGCCTAACAAATTTGGCACTTCTGGAGAGGCTTTATTTAACATTTAATGATTCAGTATCAAACATACTGAGTTCTGTTTGCAAGACACCACCCTAGGGACTTGATGATTAGCAGAAGATGAGACAAACAAAAATCCCTAGAGTTTATTTTCTAGTTGGAGGAGATAGACAATAAATGAGGTAAATAAGTAAAACAAGTAGTATTTTTGATAGATAAAATGCAATATAGAATTAAAAAGCAAATCAGAGCAAGCACATTTGCAGTGTTAAAGGATGAGAGAAATTGGCAATTTTAAACAGTATGGAAAGGGAAGACTTCACTAAGACATTTGAGTGGAGACTTGAAGTAGGTGAAAGAACAGGCTGGCATTCCAGATAATTTTAGGGGCTAGATGATGTTAGGCCCGAGGACATAGCAAGTTACAAGGTCCTGAGACAAGAGCTGGCCTGCAGAATCTGAGAAGCAGCAAGTGGGCTGCTGAAGCTGGAATGAAGTGACCTGGGACAGAGGTTAAGGGGTAAAATGCCTGGAGAAGAGACACAGAGATGTGGTGAGATGATACCAGGCCTTGAGGACCACTGTAAAGATATTTACTTGAATAAGACAGCCTTTGAAAGGTCTTGAGCAGTTGATGATGTTTTCTAATTTAGATTTAGTAGAATCACTTGACTGCTGTGTTGAGAATAGACTGCAGTTGGAGAGTGGCAATGGCAGTGGCAAGGGACAACCAGAAAGAATAGTTAAAAAGAAAGCAGTAATCCAGGTGAGAGATGATGATGTCTTGGGTTGAGTCGTAGCAGTGGAGGTGGGTAAGAAGTGGTTAACGGGTATATTTTGAAGGTAAAGCTGAAAGGACTTGCTGACAGACTTGAAGTGGGATGTGAGAGAATGGGAGCCTTGGGTATCTTTTAAGGTTTATACCTGAGCATTTGCAATAATGGTGTTGATGTAATCTGAGGGAAGATTTCAGAGAAACATGTTTGGACGGGGAAAGTTAGGAATTCAACTTTGGGATTTCCTTCAATTTGAGATGTTTACCATATAGTCAGTTGTATGCATGAATTTAAGAGTGTAGGGGAAAGGCCTACAATGGAGATGTAAAATAAAATTATTATTTAAAGACACGTGTTTGGATAAAATCATCATAGTAATGAGAGTAGCTAGAAAAAGGTTTAGTGATTAGGCCTTCAAACATTTCCAACTTGGAGAGGTTGGGGAAGTGAGTGATGATAAGAAAGCAGATTAAGCATCTCATGAATAGGAAAATGATATGTGTTGAGATCCCAGAAAAGAAAATGCTTTAAAACATCTCAACACATTTTATATGGATTTGCCTGGGCATTTTTTTTCTTCTTTTTTTTCTTTTCTTCCTCTAACAAACACATTCTGTCTGGTCTAAGCCATCCTGGTCTTAGCCATCTCTCATGCTATTGTCAGAGTTTCCTAACCAGCTGCTTAGTTTCCCATTCTTTTTACATAGCAGCCGGAAAGGTTCATTAACAATGTAAATAAGATAATATTCTCTTCTCAAAAACCTCCCATCATACTTAGAATTATGTTCAAAATCCTTGGGGCTTGGAATGTCTTACATGTTCTGACTTCTGTTTAACTTTTCTTTTTTAAATTTTATTGTTGTTGTATTACATCCATCCCCTTTTTGCTTCCCTCTGTCCCCCTTCCCACCCACCCATTCCCCACAAAGTCAGTCCCACCTGTTGTCCATGTCCATGGTTCCTTTATACTAGGTTCTTGTAACTTTTAAAAAATAATAAAAAATATTGTTTTGAGAGGGGAGGGACAGAGAGATAGATAGAGATAGAGATAGATACCAGTTTGTTGTTCCACTTAAACTTATGTATTCATTAATTGATTCTTATATGTGCCCTGGTCGGGGATCAAACCCATAACCTTGGCATTATCTGGATGATGCTCCAACCAAAGCTTTGTTTAACTATCTAATTTCATCTCCTACTACTTACCCTTTACCCCATGCTATTCTGGTCATTTTGGCCCTTTTCTGTTTTTCAAATATGTCAAGCTTATTCCTGCCCTAAGACTTCTGCATGTACTTGATAAGATTGGGTAGTCAAGGAAAGACTATTTTTTATTGAGTCCTTTATTTTGTTAGTCACCATTTGAAAGAGAAATAGGAAGAGGTGATGCAAATGGGTTGCATAGCTTTTCCCAAGAAATGGTAGTCCTTTGCAAGAAGCCTTTCAAAAAAGGGTTTGTGGTCAAATAAGTTTAGGAAACCTTGCATCTGGTCTCTTGCTTGGCCCAGGCAGTTGACAGTAAACTTGTTTTATGGCTCATTACATGGTCTGTCTTGTTGAGTGTTTTGTGTTCATTGGAAAATAATGTGTTTTCTGTAGTTGTGAGGTGGAATGCTCCCTAACTATTAATTAGGTTGTGGTACTCTATTTAAATCTTACACTTTCCTATTGATTTCCCATTTATTATTTCTGTCAATTCCTGAGAATAGTGTTGATTGTCCTTTTTTTTTTTTTCTTTTAGTTTCATTGATTTATTGTTTCATGTATTTTGAATCTATTATTTGATATGCATGCTTGGGACTGCATTTTTGATGAATTGACTCATTATCATTATGTCTGTATCTTTATTTCTGGTAATGTTTTTTGTTCTGAATTGTTTCTTGTTTAATATTAATAAAGTTGATCCAGCTTTCTTACAGTTAATATTTACACCATAAATACTTTTTTTTAACCTGTGCCAGGAATCATTGAGACCACTACCTTCGGTTTGATGATTATAAGAAGGACTCAGAACTCAGAAAAGCTGTTAGACTGATGGTTTATTTCAGAGAAAGGGTACAGATTGAAGTCAGGAAAAGGAAAAGGTGCATACAGCGGAGTTCGGGAGAAACCAGGTGCAAACATCCAGCTGTCCTTTCTCAGTGAAGTTGTTTGGATAGCACTAATCTCCCATCAATGTGTAACAGCAAGTATGAAGAATTGTCAACCGAGGAAGCTTGCTTCAGCCTTGGTTTCCAGCAGTTTTACTGGAGATCAGTCATGTTAGCAAGGAGCAGCACCTTAGTGATTCATTCAGTCTCCAGACCTTCTCCCTCCTGTAGAATTCATACTGATACAATGTGGTTCAGCAGATACAGTGTGGCGCCTGGGGAACAGGTCAGTTTACTGTAAATGACATTGTTAGTGTGAACTATCTGGAAAGGCTTCAGATATACAAAGACACTTTTTTGTGTGGTAATATATATATGTAGATATATATAGATATACATAGATATAGATATAGTATATCTAAATATAGATATATATGTATACAGCATATATCTATATATCATAAGATTTACTATTTTACCAATTTCCAAATACTCTTCTGTGGCATTAAGTACATCCATATCACTTGCAGCCATTACCAGTATCTCTTTCCACAATGTTTCCTTCGGAACACTTAACTCCCCATTGACTCCACCCCCACCCCCTTCCAACCACCATTCTATTCTCTTTATAAATTTGCCAATTCTAGGTGACTCTTTTAAGTAGATTCATAAAATATATGTCTTTTTATGTCTGGTTTATGTCATTGAAGATCTTTTCAGGCATAATAGATGTTGTAGAATGTATCAGAATTTCTTTTTTAAGGCGGAATAATGTCCATTCTATGTATATACAATATTATTATTATTATTATTATTATTGACTTTAATACTGGTTAATACTGTTGTACAAGTATCTGTTTGAGCCCTTGCTTTCAGCTCTTTTGGATATCTATTTAGGAGTGGGATCACTGGGTCATATGCTAATTGTGTTTAATTTTTTGAGGAACCACCAAACTGATTGCCACAGCAGCTGCACTATTTTACATTCCTACTAGGTAATGCATGAGGGTTCCACTTTCTTCACATCCTTGCCAATACTTACTTATTTTGATAATAGCCATTTTGAGTGTGAAGCTGTATCATTATGGTTTTGATTTGCATTTCTCTAATGACTAATGATGTTTAACATCTTTTCTTATATTTATTGGCCACTAGTATATCATCTTTGGAGAAATGTCTTTTGGATCCTTTGTCAATTTTGGAATTGAGTTGTTTTTTTTATTGAGTTAATTTTTTTTTTTTTTTTAAGAGAGAGAGGAGAGGGAGGGAGAAAAAGAGGGAGAGAAACACATTGACTGGTTGCCTCTTGCATGCTGTCACCTGGGGACCCTGCCTGCAGCCCCGAGGCTTGTGTCCTGACCAGGTATTGAACCAGTGACTTTTGGGTTCATAGGCTGATGCTCAATCCACTGAGCCATGGAGGCCAGGGCTGTTAATTGAGTTTTAAGAATTCTTTATATATTCTGGAATTTAATCCCTTATCAGGTATATGATTTGCAAGTGTATTCTCCCATATCTGTAGGTTGTCTTTTTTACTTTCTGGGTAATATCTTTTCATGCATAAAAATTTTAAGTTTTGTTTTTAAACTTCTGGCTTCTGCTGAAAGTCCAGAGGCTTTTTTTTTTTTTTTTTTTTTAAGTTTATTCATTATTTTTAGAGAGAAGAGAAGGGAGGGAGGAAGAAAGGGAGAGAAACATCACCGTATGGTTGCCTTTTGCATGCCTCCAGCTGGGGACCTGCCTGGGGACCTGCCTGGGGACTTGGCCCGCAACCCAGGCATGTGCCCTGACTGAGAATTGAACCGCAGCCCTTGGATTCACAGGAGGGTGCTAAATCCACTGAGCCACACCAGCCAGTTGTTTTTCTTTCTTTTTTATTATTTTTATTTACCGAGGGCAGTTTATTAGATGTTATCCATAGCTTATGTTGACATTTGATTTTGTAAAGAACTATCATTTTTATTTTATTTTATTATTTTTTATTTTTTTTTAAAGATTTTATTTCATTATTTTTAGAAAGAGGGGAAGGGAGAGAGGCAGAGAGGGAGAGAGACATCAACGTCTGGTTGCATTTCACCTGCCTCCAGCCACAGACCTGACTGGAGACCTGGTGTGCAACCTTGTTATGTGCCCTGGCTGGGGAATCGAACCTGCAACCTTTGGATTTGCAGGCTGGGGCCTTATCCACTGTGCTACCAGCCAGGGCCAGTTGTTTTTCTTTAAAGATTTTATTCATTATTTTTAGAGAGAAGGGCAGGCGGGAGGTAGAGACTGAGAAACATCAATACATGGATTCCTTTCACCTGCCTCCAGCTGGGGGGACCTGGCTGGAGACCTGGCTTCAACCTGGTTATGTGCCCTGACTGGGAATAGAACCAGCAATCTTTGGGTTCACAGGCCAGGTGTGAGTCACCTATCCACTGAGTCACCAACCAGGGTTCAAAAGTTTTGATTTCGATGGAATTTAGTTTTATTTGCTTTTCATGTTGTTATTCATGCTTTGGTGTTAAATCTAAAACAAAACAAAAACACAATAGTCTGGCAAACGTAAGATAATGTGTTTTCTTCCAAGAATTTCATAGCTTTACCTTTTACATTTAGTTTTGTTGATCTGTTCTAAGTTTTGTATATGGAGTAGTTTCTTTTTGTGTCTAGGGTAGGTTGGGGTCCAACTTTATTCGTTTTCATGTGAATATCCACTTATCTCAGCACCATTTATTGAAGAGACTTCTTTTCCCATGGAAGATTCAAATCAGTTGGACAAATGTTTGGGTTTATTTCAGGACTCTTATTTCTATTCTCTTGGTTTACCTGTTTATCCTATGCTAGTACCACACAGTTTTGATTATGTAGTTTTTATTTTTATTTTTTTATTTTTTATTTTTTAAATATTTTATTTAATTATTTTTGGAAAGAAGGGAAGAAGAGAGTCAGAGAGGGAGAGAGACATCCATGTATGGTTGCTTTTCACCTGCCTCTAGCCACAGACCTGACTGGAAACCTGTTCTGCAACCTTGTTATGTGCCCTGGCTGGGGAATCGAACCTGTGACCTTTGGGTTCGCAGGCCAGCGCCTTATCCACTGTGCTACCAGCCAGGGCTGATTATGTAGTTTTTGATCTGAGTTTTGAAAGGTAGTTTGGTAAGCATTGAATTCAGTGGGTATGTTGACATTACTATTTTTTTTTAAATACTTAATCAATGTCCTATTGTATTTTTGCTTTTGCAAAGCTTCTGAGAATTCTGTGGTTTTTAAAATATTTGCTCTTATGAATATAATGGTTCTTTTATCCTGTGGTTGCCTTAAGATTTTTTAAATTTCTTACCATATTCCTGCTATTTTGTTATCATGTGCCTTTGAATAGTTTTCTTTGAGTGTATCCTGTTTGGGATTCACCAGTGCCTTGGATATGTAGGTTATAATTTGTAGCAAGTTTGGAAAAAAATTCTTCATTATTACCTCAAGTACTTTTTATTTTCACCTTCTTTGTTTCTTAGATTCCAATTGAAAGTACATTAGATAGCTTAATATTGTTCCATGTTCACTGAGAATAATTTTTTTCTTTCTTACTGTCCTGTACTTCCTTTTGGATCATTTGTCTTCCTGTATCTTCGAGTCGACTGTTATTTACTTATGCAAATCTAAGTTTGTTTTTAATCCCATCACTGACATCTTTTAGATATAAAAGTTAATAAATAACTTGTTTTCACATGAATATTTGTGTATTCATTACTTTTTTCAGATGATAGATCTATTTATAAGTTTAAAAACCATTTTCCTCATGTGTCCTAGGACTCAGATGGACCAATTGTTACTCTTTTGGCATAAGTACTTTTAATATTATTTTGCTTCAGAGCCTATAAAAAGGGTAAAATTTTTTCCATCTCAGATCAGAATTAACTTAGAAATTTAAAATATATTTGAATTATGGCTGAATATTGGTTTAGGATTTTTGTCTAAATAGATTAGATTAGATTTAGGTTAAAAGTGGAATACATTCATGTGGTTTAAAATTTAAAGGTATTCATTCAGAAGTGTCATTCCTATATTCCTAAGTATTCCATATTCTCCTTCCCTTACAGAGGATTGTTACATCAAAGACATTCTTAAATGAAAGTGGCTCTTAAAATTTTTTAAGTTCAGTGAGTGTGTGGTAATGAAGAATATAATGACTACTATTATGGTTTGGTGCTACTGCCAATAAGGTAACAGAAATTTTAGCTATAGCTCCTTTGACCTTCAAGGCAAATGCCAATACTGTGAAAACAGCAAATGTATCTAGTATTATTATGAAAATTGATTTGACATGTGCACTCCCTTTTCCCTTTTACTACAACAACCCTGTGAAAAAGAGGGCGGCTTAGGCTCTTCAGGTCATGAAGTTTGTGCTGGTGATCAAACAGCTGGCTTCTTCGTAGGAGCTGGAAGCCACCATTCCATGTTGCTTCCCATACAAGGCTTTTTGTAAATTATCATTACTATTAAATTATTAAATACACATGGTTATTTGAAAGTAAATGTTAGGAAATCATGTGACTTATAAAATATTTTATTTTGTGGAGTTTCATAGTGTAAGATCAATAAAAGTAAGATAATATTTAAAAATCTAAAATATGTAGAGTTAAACTGTTTAGTCAGGCATGTTGCACAAACTATACAGTGCTCATGTTTCAATAGGTTGCTCTTGTAATTAAAACCCATTTTCAAGCATAAGAAATATCTTTGGCTTTCCATTGTCTGTCTATATGGAAAAACAAGCAAACTCCCGAACATAGACTTGAAGGGGTCACTTGATCTAGCTCTCCCCTTGAGCTGTTGTTTCATGCAATTGGAATGGTCATTTACGCTCTGTGCTTTGGTTCATGCTTCCTTTTGTTTGGAAATGCCCTACCATTTTCTGCTTCTCTGGTTCAACTTTTCAGACCTAATTTAAGTCTTATCTTGCTTCCAAGCATTTTTCCTCATGAATTCTTAAATCTCCTCTTAGGCGATGTGTTTGTCCTATCTTGTGTTATTCGGCTGTTTCCCCAACTAGGTAAGGTTCTTGATGGAAATGGTGATCACTAACACATTTTTTATAATTAGTGTCTTATGCATACAAGGGGCTCAGTAATTGCTTGCTATTGAAAAAGCGGATAAAAAGCCACATATGCAACATTAGTAATGCTTCTTCTTAAGTATATGTTAATGATTATGTTGTTAAATTGTCCCAATTTTTTTTCCCTTTGCTCTCCTCTGCCTAGTACCCCCTTCCATGCAGCAATTCCACACCCCTTAGTTCATATCCATGGATCATGCATTTAAGTTTTTTTGCTTCATCCTTTCCTATATTATTAACTTCCCCCTGTCTCTTGGTACCTACCAATTACGCTTTTTAATCCCTGCATCATTTCCCTATTTTTTTATCTTCTCTCTCCCAGCTGATAGCCCACCAAATGATCCCCATACCTACGATTCTTTCCCCATTCTGGTTGTTTGCTTAGTTTGTTTTTGATTTTTTTAGGTTCTTTTGTTGATAGTTTGCTGTCATTTTAATGTTCATAGTTTTGATCTTTTTTTTCCCCCCATTAAATAAGTGCCTTTAACATTTCATATAATAGTAACTTGGTGATGATGAAATCCTTTAGCTTTACTTGTCTGGGAAGCACTTTATCTGCCCTTCCATTTGAAATGATGGCTTTGCTGGATAGAGTAGTCTTGGTTGTAGGTACTTGTTTTCCATCACTTGTAATACTTCTTGCCAGTCCCTTCTTGCCTGCAGTTTCTTTTAAAAAATCAGCTGATAATCTTAGTAGAAACCCCTTTGTTGGTAACTTTTCTCTTGCTGCTTTTAAGATTTTCTCTTTAACCTTTGGTATTTTAATTATGTGTCCTGGTGTAGTCTTCTTTGGGCCTAGCTTGTTTGGGACACTCTGTGCTTCCTGGCTTTTGTATGTCTATTTCCTTCACTAAATTTGGGCAGTTTTCCTGCATTATTTTTTACATAAGTTTTCAGTTTCTTGCTCTTTTTCTTTTCCCTCTCTCTGAAAAATAATAAATAAAATCTTTAAAAAAATAAAATTGAGTATCAAGTATATCAAAGTAGCTGAAGATAGTACACTTGTTGTATATGTTACCTTATTTATAGTATTTGCATAACAAATCTTCAGTATTAATGGAATAAAAATATTTAGCCTGGTTCTTTTCTAAATTTTTCTTCATGACAGTTACTGAAATTCAAATTGAGATTGTACTTTTCATTCTGAAGTATGTTATCCAAAGTAACTTTTGTTGTTATATCTCCATTTACTATAATTATTGCATATTAATGAAAGATGTTTTAAATTATATTTTAAGTGTCATCAGGGTAGAATGTAATCATGTTCTTGCTTGTATTGTGCTTCAGCAAACAGGATAGTTTAGAAAGGCCATAATTAATAGATGTGTTAAAGGTGCTTTGATGTCCTTAGATGAAAGCAATGCTGCTAGTACCAAATGCTAGTATTTTTAATTATCACTCTTTTATAACATGAAATAACAGGCTTGAGTTATACAGAGTTAGCTGCAAGATTGTTAATACATTTTTAAAGTGAATGTGTACGGAAAATCTTAGAAACTGTTTAGCTTCCAAAAAATGTACTTTCCTGTTCAGGTTGTTTGCTATCTGGCTAGAATTCCAAAGTCATGCCTGAATGTTGACTTTATCATGATATTAATAGATGGCTTTCTTTGTTGCAAGACATAAAAATATGACTGCTAATGCCTAGGATTGTATTTCATAAAGGGAGTGAATTGGTGCATTTGAAGTGTTGGAGACCATGGATTGATGAAAAAAGGAGGCAGTGTTCGCTGCTCTCAGCGCTCAAACTGGTTTAATTTGCTCTCCATTTTCTTGTAACTCATTGTGTCTGCAGCCAATTGTTAACTAAATTATTATCATTAATCACTGAAAACTTATCACTCTAAGGTTACTGATTTCTCATAATCACCAAATATATATATATATATTTTTTTTTTTAAAGATTTTATTTATTATTTCCAGAGAGAGGGGAGGGAGAGAGGCAGAGAGGGAGAGAAGAATCAATGTATGGTTGCCTTTCACCTGCCTCCAGCCACAGACCTGGCTGGAGACCTGGCTTGCAACCTGATTATGTGCCCTGGCTGGGGAATCGAACCAGCGACCTTTGGGTTCGCAGGCCGGCACCTTATCCACTGTGC
>PVIW01007612.1:0-70445 GCA_004026585.1 Noctilio leporinus
AAAAAAAAAAAAAAAAAAAAAAAAAAAAAAAAGAAAAAGCAATGTGGCTTTATTTTTCTCCCCCAGTGCTGGACCTATGAGCCGTGCAACCTGGTCTGGTGCTGGAAGCATTCAATAGGTGCCTCTGCTGTGATTTCTCTTTTTGCTAGCAGACCCCTGCTGCTGTCCCACCTGTGCCATCAACTTGTGCAGCTGCCCCACCAATTGCACTGGCAATCCAGTGGCAATATGCCCACCTAACCACTTCCTCTGTGTCCTGGTTCCACCCCTCCTACCTGTCCAAATGAGTCTTTCTTTTATCTTTTATTAGTTGGTATCTACACCTCCATCTTGGATCTCTATTTAATATCTTTTTTTTTTTTTTTTTAAGCACAAAAATTCATTGTGTGAAGTAGATTAAGCCAACAATTTTCAACTTTTTTCATCTCATGGCATACGTAAACTAATTACTAAAATTCTGCAGCACACCAAAATAATGGGTTGTTTTGTTTTTTGTTTTTTGCTAATCTGACATAGGTAGGTTTAATTTTGATTCATTTATACCAGATGGCTATTATTGTATTGACTATTGTCATTTTTTTATTTGACCATCTGGGGAAAAGAGGTCAGTGCCTCTGACTAAATAGTCAGGTGGTGCATGTTTTAAAAAATTCTTGCAGCACACCGGTTGAAAATCCCTGGGTTAAGCAAAAGAATATGATGGGCAAGAGCAGGCAGTAATGTATCATATGTCAAAGCTAAATCCTTCTGGAAAAAAAATTACTGGAAAACTGCCATGTATTTTTATTGGAATTTCAAGCTAAGTAGTGTGGAACCACAGCTCTTCTTTCATGTTGGCACCAAAAAGGAAGCTGCCCCTTTCTGTTTGTTGCTATTGTTGTTTTCATAATAGGCAGCTTAGTGATATTTCAGAAATAAGAATGAGTCAGGAAGAGGGTTTGATATGAAATGGGGTGTTGGCTAGCACACAGCAACATTCAGCAGCCACAGCAGTCTGGAGCTGGCCGCCAGCACCTGCTGCATGGTGCTTCCAGTTGAAGTGAGAAAAGAACAAACGTTAAGAAGTGCTTACCAAGCCAAGCACCAGAAGCAGACACTGCCTTTCTACCCAACTGCCATGTCCCTCCCAGTTTTCCTCTAGCTGCAGAGAGAGCCCTCCTCACGTAGGAAGGAAATGCTGAACACATCCTCCTTGCTTCCCTTGCAGCCCAGACCCAGGCAAGTAGTAATCAAGTATAGGTTAATGGAGTCAGAAGGGATGTACTGGCATTCTGAGAAGACTTTGCCCTGATGGGAGATGTGCAAAGATGAATCTCCATCTTTCTGTTTTGGACATTGTCCTATAAGGGAAATGACATCTGGAGCTACTACAGCCAAGAACATTACAGAGAAGTTGATGTAGATCTCTGATGCCTTTGAGCATGTGCACTACCCAAAGGAGGATTCCTGTTCTTTGAGAAAAATAACTCCCTGCATTAAAATCACTTTTAGTTGAGTATTTTGTTCCTGGCAGCCCCACGCATGCTAACTGAACAACACTGTGCCTGACACTTGTAATATGATCTCTTTTGGTGTTTATAATCATTCTGAGATTTGACTTGGGGGTGGGGAACACACAATACAATATACAGATGATGTGTTATAGTGTTGTATACCTGAAACCTATATAATTTTATTAACCAATGTCACTCCAATAAACTCAATTAAACTAATTTTTATACATCCTACCAGCCAAGTATTATCCACCCCCCCATACACACATTTTAGTGATGACAAAGTGAGACTCAGAAAAATGAAGGACCTTGACCAATGTCCTGAAGCTCTTCAGTTCAGAAGATAGGGATTGAATCTACATGCCTGTACCTGGAGCACCTGCGCCTCTCAAATTCCCATTTGCTTCCTGCTATCTATCCTGTTATATCTCATGCTGCCGCTGTGCAACAGCAAATATTTACCTACTGAGTGTTTGAGCCTGACCTAGAGGGAGACAGGTCTGCCTTTGTTCTGAGACTACAGCAAGCACTGTAAGAAGTTAAGTATTGAGCACAAAAGGCCATTTTTGTGGCATGACATTTTAAAAAATGAGAATAATTTTTTATGTTTCCTTTTTAGGGTAAGAGGTTAGTTATAATTAGATATTGGGTTGTGAATAGAAATTTAGCTCTGCAAAATTTTTTTGGAAATGGCATGACTTTAAGACTATACCATGCTTAGTATCTACCCTAGAGCTCTGTCTCTAGTCCTCAATTCTCTAGTTACTCGTAAGTCTAGTGTCTTAGCAACAAGGATTTGGATCTCTGCCTCTAGCAAATAATAAATGTTTTGAAGTCTTTCCATTTGAAAACCCATAGAATGCCTATTAAAAAATGGGAGAGAAACTAAAAGCAAAGAACTGTAATATCATATTTCCCTCCTAATACTGCTTGACTTTTAAAAGGGAATTCATTCAACAAATTCTATGAGGCCCTGGTCAGGAAGAACCTGATTATTGTATATGTAATAGTGGGCCCTTCTCTACATATAATTTTTTAATGTAAGATTTTTTCTGACATAAAATGTTTTTAAAAATTTAAATTATTACTGATTAGACATGAGCTTATTACTACAGAAAATTTTGAGTCACCCTTTGACAACTCATTCTTCCCTTCCCCCAAAACTATTAATAATAACTTTTTAAGACATGTTCTCTTTTCTCTTCTGTATAAAACTTTATGAAATAAAGGCAAATAACTGTGTACATTTTGCTGTAAAATATAGCCTACAGATGTGGAAACAGCATCTGCCTGGACTCCCTTTCCTGTCCTGGTCCTGAAAGACTCTTGCTCATGATTTGTCTCTTCACAAAGCAAGTCTACCACTTGCTAGGTTTATCATTATGAGGGTCAAAACCTTTCTCACTAAGTCTCAGTCCAGTCTCTTGTTTTAGCTGTTGTAAGTAGGCCTTCATCACTTCATCTTCCTTTTTGTTTGCAGGTTTGGCATAAATTGTGTTAAGTGAAAAACTAGACTCTCCAGGAATGGGAAAATTAGCAATTCCCAGTGTATACATTTCTTTCTCACCTTGGCTTTTGGAATTGTACTTCTGGAGTTTCATTAGAGACTCAGAGATGTAGAATGTTATGTATATCAAGGTTTTATCAGCTTCATTCTTAATTTCATAGCTTTTGAAGAAGACATTGACCTTGAAGTAATAGATGGCTTCATCCACAATATCTCTATCTTTTGTCACTCTAGTGGCAGGTTCTTTGAACTGAGTTTTGATAGGCAACAATGCTATGTTTCTAATGAGTTTGGTGTCAGGGCCCATGAGAGAAGAGTGGCCCCTGAGGTTCAACCCAGATGAGAGTAGGGTGAAGTGCTTTAAATGTAAAATTTTCTTGGTGGTGTCACCTTCTTTTTGCTCTCTCAGACAAGGGACCAATGCTCTCATTAGCCTGAATCCTGGGCATCAGTTATTTGTTTCAGCCATACCCTTACTGCATAGGATTTCTCCTTTTGGGATGTTTCTTTTTAAACCTTATCACTAATGCTCTCTTGGTAATCTGAAGTAATGTGTTAATGGTGATTCAAAATTAAGCTACCTGTAATGATGCAAGGACTTATTCCAGAGAGGTAACTTTCTTGGTGTGACATTTGGGGAGGTCAGAGGACTCCTCTCAGGGAGACAAGAGGAGGCCACATGGCAGCTGCCTCCTGGCAACTGGCCATAGATCATGGCAGGGTGTCTGCGAGTCTTCAAACCAAAATAGAAAAGAGAACAGGAAAATATATGTTCTAGCATGTTCTTCATTAGGGAATAGAGTTTTTGGAAAACAGTGACTCAAGGAAGACTTTATAACAATGTGATAAAGCTTATGGCTAGCCACTGGTGTTTTTTCTAAACTCATGTCAACACTACAAACAACCAGAGTGGGAAAAATAAATAAACAAATTCCATCTTTATTATATATCACCCAAGCCATCATCATCTGTCTTTGGAATTGCTGAGATAATTAATAGGTCTCTGGTTTCCATTCTCACCAGGACACCTTCGCCTTATCTTTCTGTTCTCAAATGAGCAGCCTGATGTCCCTTGGAAAGATAAGTTAAATCAAGAATCAAGACATGCCCCTGCCCTAGTTGCTACCTTGCTCACTCAGGATAAAAACCAAAATTCTGGCTATGGCTGCAAAGCCCTACTTCACTCTGACCAGATTCCTTCTTCATCCTCATTTACAGTCACTCTTGCCACAACAGCCACACTGGCTTCCTTCTGTCCGTAAGGAACCACCAAACACACTTCAGCCTCAGGCCCTTAGTCATTCCTGGGGCCCAAATGCTGTCTTCTCAGGGGCATCCCATTGCTACCCTGTTTAAAATAGCAAAACCTCCATTGGTTGAACCCCCTCCCCCAGGACTCTCTTCCATTCCCTGCTTCTTTGCATAGCATACCAACATGAATGTAGTATATGTTATTTATTTGTTTGGATTGTTTGTTATTTATCATGTTCTCCATGTCCCTCCATAGAGTACAAGCTTGATGTGGGTAAGAATTTTTGTCTTTTTCTAAAAATGCTCTGTTTACAGTACACAATAGACTATTACCATCCAATACATTTTTTTATAAAATAATCTTTTCATTTCCTATTCAGTCAGAGCTTAGAGTTACAAAACTACAGTAATGCCTGTTTCTAAATAATTTGTACAGTTTATTGCAGTGAGATTAGAAGGCTAAAATACCAAACTCAGAAAATGAGTAGGAATCTAAGAAGCTGGGAGAATACCCAGACACTGAGTACTTGACAATGTTGCCCTGGGGAGTCTTTACTCTTTCTTCACCGCCCTGAGAAGCCTCCTTCTGTCCCCATAGCTTTTGCTTGCTTCCTCTGGTTCTGGGATGCTATCTGCCAGGGGCCAGGAGAATCAATATGTAACCCCTGTGAGCCACCAAGTGGAGCCTCCCACCAACATTTAAATAATAAAGGAGACCGTGGCATAGGGTTTCCTGGGCAGCCACAGACAAAAACTAGAAAAAGAAAAAGAAATCCTCTTTGTAGCCTGTAATTATAAATAGAAAGTGAATTTCATTTGTTCAATTTTGTTTTACTTTAACTACTGTTTTCTAAAATTTTCCAGGGATGTTAATGGTTATATTAACTTATTTAATGATTTTGGTTAGAGAAAATTAACACTAAGCCATATTATGGTAATAAAAATTTTATCTGGACCTTAGTTTTCCTCTTGCAGCAGCCTGTAATTTGTGGCCGATCAATACTTATATGCTAGAATGAGAAATGAGTGAATTGAGAGGTCTTCATTGAGCCATATAATTTCTCTAGAGTAAATATTTATCCAAAGGTTAATACAGCCTCTTTTGTGTTTCGTTAAAGTCACATAGCAAAATGAAGAGCATCAATGGAAAGCAGATGTTCAACTGACTGATGAGTTAATCATTCTATTCCCCATAGAAAATAGTCACGCATAGTATTGACCTAGAATTCAAATTTATTGCACAAGGTTCTTTGTTTAATGTGGGATTCTTCTAAAGAAAGATGCAGCAATCCCTTCCGTTTGTGGGCTGCTTTGTGGTGTGACTTTCCGTTCCTCTCATCAGGCTGCCTTTGAATCTGAGCTGGCCCTGTGATTTGCCTTAACTAATAAAATGTAGAGGGAACATGAGTGATTTCTGAGCCTGGTCATTCATATGAGCCTGGTCAATCTGAGCTCCTGATTTTGATCTCTTGGAAGCCAACTACCACATAAGGAAGTCTACATTATCCTGTTGAAAAAGCAGTGTTAACAGAAAGGCCCTGGGGGATGAGAAGACCCTTGGCAAAAAATGCCAGGCACTCCAGAAAACAGCCATCATCAACTGCCACACATTGTAAGTGATGACATCTTGGATATTGTAGCCTCAGCTGAGCCACCAGAGAAATTCAGTCACATGGGTGACCCAGCCAATACCATGAGGAACAGAAGAACCACCCAACTGAGCCTAGCCAACATCAAGAACCATGAAAATGAATTCATGTTGTTGCCTTAAGACAAAACATTTTATATAGCAATAGATTGCTGAAATATTTAAGATATAAAGTTTTAAAATGTATGGGATAATGGATTTGCTAAATTTTTCTTGAAAAACAGTTTAGAAATGTTTCCCAACCCTTTTGAATTTAATGAGAAATGCAAGTGTAACATTCTTTGCTAGACCAAATCTTTAAATGGAAATCCAAGGACTGGAAAGCAATTGAATTTTTAAAAACAGGTCAAATCTTGCATGTGTTCCCTTTATCACCCATGAAGTGCACACAAGCATCTCTCCTTGGCTTTATGAGTCCTATCTCTGGTTTGATCCACTACCAATCACAGTAATTTGAACCTTCACTTGACAGTCACTGTCTCTGGGCTTCTTCCAAGTACATGTACTCACAAGTATTACTCTTCTTTCTTGCTCTTCTGCTGTTGCTCCCTATAGCAATGTCTATTGCTGAAGCAGCTTTCACCTCATTGAGAACATTCCAAAGCTGCCAAGGCCTCTATAATGCTTCTCTACCAAAGTCCCTGACACCATCTGTATTCAATGACTATAGAACATATCTTTCTTTTTGGCCCATCCTGCTGCTTCAGCCCTTCCCAAGGGCTATCATCCCACAATTGAGAATATATATTCTTTCTACTTTGTCCTCCTCCTGATGCCACCTCTAAAAGCTACCAATCAGTGCTGCCTTAAATTTCCATTGTGCTTCAGAGATTTTATTGCAACTTGAAGTGTATTCTTTCCCTGTGGCATAGACATTTATTAGTATAGGTCAGTTAATAATCTGAATAAAACACTAAGCTAAGCACTCTTTCCTTTTAGGGCTGTTTGTCTTGGCTGTTTTCTGGAGAAATAAGTTATTTCCCTGGGTACTCTCTGGTCCCATAGGTCCTCCAGAGATGCTGACTACATAGAAACTGCAGGCTCAATACCAGCCATATCCACCCTGCAAATGTACTGAAAGACCAATACTCTCCACATGTCCCACAGTTAACAGTTTCTCATATGATAATGGCATTAGAAGGCCAGAGACCTCTGGATACTGCAGTCAGACACTATTACTTCATTGTCCAAATAAATATTAGAGCCTTGGTGCTGATGTTTTCTCTAATTGTCTGTTGCAGTCATAGCTATGGGTAAAGGTTCCTGGAAGTGTAGTTTTTATCAGTTTATTTGACGATGGTGATTCCTAATATCTATTTGTATGATCATCACTTCCCTCCACTGTCTCTATCAATTGATCCCCACCACAGTAGTGATTTTGGAAAGCAGCAGGTCCTTCTCACTTCTTCAACATAAACATGGATTCCTTTAGAAGCTGATTGTAGAGGAAGTTGCTAAGAGTTGACTGTGTCTGTAGGGCCTGTGTAAGTTTGTCTCTCCTCTCTGTTGTCAACTTATGGGTCTGTCAGCATCTGGACAAAGCTCAGAACCATTTTCTCTCAGTGAAAAAAGACAGCTGGCTCCTCCAATCTATTGGAAACCATACTGTTTCACAATATTTTCAGTGAATTTACAAAAACTCTCTCCAGATGCATTAGAACAATAAGTATATGCATGATATTACATATGACATTGCATAAGTAGAGTTAACCACACAGACTCAGTTCTCTTTGGCTATTGTCAGCCTCAGAGCACAGACCTATTTGTAGTACAGGGGCAAGTACCCTACAGTGTGACCACTGAGGGTGGCAGAAAGCACCCAGGAGAAGTAGTGCCTTGAAGGACTTTTTGAACTCACAAATTCTCATGTACTTAGGGTACTCACAAGCCAATCTTGACATGACTTGTATGGCATTTTGCTCTCTTTTCTTTGCTTTCTTTCTCTAAACCTCAATGTTAGCTCTTGTTCTTTTATGATTAAAGTGATGATTTACGTATGATACTATATTTTTAGAAGCAGTTGAGATATAAATAATAAGTAAATAGATGAAAAGTTTTATCTATTTATACCTTTATGTTTGCTCTTTTCATAAAGAACAGAAGTATCTATGCAGACAAAATACCTAGTATAGGTATCTATAGTACCTCAAAAGCAAACTAGTAAGTGACCTGAATTTCACAAGTTTTAATCAGCAAGTGATTATTAAGTATCAACCATGTGCCTTTTATTTTTATTATTATTGTTACTCTTATTTCTGTCTGCAGTAGTGTAATAGGTAAAAGTTATCCAGCTCCAGTTGAGCCACACTCATCAACACATGCAGTCTCCTCTCCTAGTTCCAACTTCCTGGGGAAGGAGTATCCTAAACTTTCCTGAAGGGCCACAGTTACTTATCTGATTAACAGATTTTTCTCTAGAGCCTGAAGGCATCTTCCATCTTCTTTGATAAATTAATGCTCTAATCAAAAGAGCAAGAGGGGGGTCTCTCTGCTAATGTATGTTTTTGGTGATCTTTAAAGATACTAGTTTCCTTCCTCCTCTTCTGTGCTTCCTCCTGTTCCATTCCTCAACTCTACAACGAAATCCTTTAGTTATGTCATAGAGTGAGAATTTCAGTCTAGGTAGGTAGGGTATGTGTGCCAACAGTGGCTAGTGGGGAAGAAATTTAGACATAAATGATTTTATCATGTTGGGATTGTCCCTGAACATTTTCTTTGTAGCTAACTTCAAGAGGCCCAAATTTCATAGGCATCTATTTCAATGTAGTTTAGATATCAAACATTTCATTTAGATTGACTCAATATTATAATATAATAATAATTATTGCTGTTCATTTTCAAATTTTCTTTCAAGTTACTTAAAATATGTAGTTGTGATGCTTTACTGAGCTTTGTAAAGTAAACAATTCTATATTCAGTGTTCCGAGGACTTTCTTGGTAGTTCTATTTTCATTAAGCTTTTTTTAAAGCTCTCCCAATAGTTGCATTAATGAGGCAGACTTAAATAACACTATGTAATGGCTACGTTTCTCTGAGGCACCTTTTTAGAAATTAGACTTTGAATAAATATCTTTGAAGTGAATCTTTGCTTATGTACCTAGATGATATTAACATCAATTAACAAAAAAATTGTTACTGCATATCTACCTTGCACCAGTTCTAAGACAGGTGATTTAAAACATATTAGAAATAAATATGGTTTCCTTCCCTAAAAATACTAACAATTATTGGAGGGAGGAAAGACCAAACAAAATATTATGATGATTAGAATAAGAAAGTGTTTCTGTTCAAGCCCTATCCCACCACTTTAGACAAATATTATTCTGTTCCTCAGTTTCCTGCTCTTAAAATGGATTAATAACTACCTATTATAGATAACCTATGTAAAGCACTTAGGAATGTGCCTAACATGTGGTAAACATTTATGCATGTAAACCCTTATTGCTATTTGGTACTATTAAGACATTGTGAGGAGAACTTGATTATGTCATTTTGACCCATTAGGTGAGATAGCAAGTGAATTTTTAATGATGCACCTCAGGTCTCTCAATTTTAGGAAAAAGAAAGGAAAATATATGCTAGAATAGGTATATTATTTATCATCTTTATTACTTTTATACTTGAAAATTTAAGCTACCTAGGTATATAAATGTCTTCTTTCAAATAATTTTCCTACCTTTAGTTTTTACTGAGGCATAATTGGCATATAGCATAAATTTCCATTGTAAAACAATGATTTGATAGTTAATTGCATGTATTATGAAATGGTGACCATAAGTCTAGTTAATGTCCATCACCAGAGTTACAAGATGTTTTTTGGTGATGAGAACTTTTAAAATCTAGTTTCTTAGCATATTTTAAATATATGGTACAATATTATTAACTATAATCAACATGCTGTACATTATATTACATCCCAGGACTTATGTGTTTTATAACTGGAAGCTTCACCTTCTGATCCCCTTTCTCCATTATACTCACCGCCCACCCCCTGCCTCTGGCAACCACTGGTGGGTTCTCTGTGAGCTGCTGCTGCTGCTGCTGCTGCTGCTGCTGCTGCTGCTTGTTGTTGTGTTGTTTTGGTTTTAGATACACATATAAGTGAGATTATACCTATTTATCTTTTTTTTCTGACTTATTTCACTTAGCATAATGCTCTCAAGTTCCATCCATGTTGTTGCAAATAGGAAGATCTCCTTTTTATAGCTACATAATATTCCATCCTGTGTATATGTCACATTTTATTTGTCAGTTCATCCGTTTCTGAACACTTAGGTTGTTTCCATAGCTTGACTATTATAAGTAATACTGCATTGAACATTGTGGGGGTGGGGTGGGGTGTCAGATACCCTTTCAAGTTAGCATTGTTGTTTTCTTTGGATAAATACCCAGAAGTAGAATTGCTATATCATTCTAATTTTAAGTTTAAAATTTTTTAGAAGATTTTATTCCTTCTTTTTAAGAGAGAAGGGCAGTCAGGGAGAAAGAAAGGGAGAGAAACATCAATGTATGGTTGCCTTTCACCTGCCTTTTGCTACAGACCTGGCTGGGTACCTGGCTGGGTACTTGGCTTGCAACCTGGTTATATGCCCTGATTGGGAATCGAACCAGAGACCTTTAGGTTCGCAGGCTGATGCCTATCCACTAAGCCACCAGCCAGGACTACTATTTTCAATTTTTGAGCAATTTCTGTCCTTTTTTCCATAGTGATTGCAAAAGTTTACATTTCCACCAACAATGCCTAAGGTTTCCTTCTCTCCACATCCTTGCCAACACTTAATTATTTTTATCTTTTTGAAGCTATCCATTCCAAGGTATAAGGTGATATCTCATTGTGGTTTTGATTTGCATTTCCCTGATGGTTAGTAATGTTAAGCATCCTTTTATATGTCTGTTGGCATGTCTATTTGGGTCCTCTATTCATTTTTTAATCAGATTGTTTGTATTTTTGCTATTGAGTTGTATGAGTTTTTAAATATGTTTTGTAGATAAGTCCTTTATCAGATATAAGATTTAAAAAATGTTCTCCATTCTGTAGGTTGTATTTTCATTTTATTGATGATTTTCCTTGCTGTGCAGATGCTTTTTAGTTTGATGTAGTCCTACTTATTTTCTTTTCTAGCTTTATTTTTTATTTAAAAATATTTTATTCATAATTTTTAGAGAGAAGGACAGAGGGGAGAAAGAAAGGGAGAGAAACATCAATGTATGGTTCTAGGCTTAAAGTAAAAAAAAAGAAAAAAGCCATTTAAAAAAAAAACTTTTGGAAACAGAAAGAAATGAAACCATTTTGCATTTTAATTTTTTTGTTATTGTGAAATTTGAATGTTAGGAATTAACCACTAAGCATATCAAGATCACTCATGGCACTAATAGTTTCATTTTTAAATGGAGCAATTTGTTTCCTTTTTAACTAGTGGGTTTTTTTTTTTTTTTTTTAATTTCATTATTTTTAGAAGGAGGGGATGGGAGAGAGGCAGAGAAAGAGAGAGACATCAATGTATGTCTTGCTTTTCACCTGCCTCCAGCCACAGACCTGATTGGAGACCTGGTTTGCAACCTTGTTATGTTCCCTGGCTGGAGAATCGAACCTGTGACCTTTGGGTTCGCAGGCCGGCACCTTATCCACTGTGCCACCAGACAGGGTACTAGTGGGTTTTTTTTATCTTGCTTAAGGCACATATCTCCTTTAAAGTTTATTTTTAAGAACATAAAATGATAAATTGTGTCTTTATTTTTAATTATTCAAAATCATATTTTTAGTTTTTTTTGTTTTTATAGTAAATGAACTGGGTGAGACTACCAATTATCATTTAAATTAACATCTTAAACTCTGACATATCATAACAGTTACTTTTGTCTAGCAGCTTATTGGTGGAGATTGGTCAATAACAAGTGCATCTTAAAGAATGAGTTGTAAATTGGCATGGCTCATTAAGTATACACCCTTAAGAAATTGTTTTTCAGTCCTCAGTGATATTTTGTTGATGTTAATCCTGGTTCTTTTAAATGAATAAGCATTTCCTTCCAGTCCTTATTTTATTATAAATGTGCTGTGCTGAACAAAGGGTCATTGTTAATACCCATTTCATAAATGGTGTTTTAATTTATTATTTTGCTTGCCATTGTTTGCTGTTAGAAGATGAATAATCTACCTTCCCTGATAACTAAGCACTCTGGGAAAATGAGGAAAGGAAAGGGTCTGTAATATTTATTTTATCTTGTGTTTCAAATTTAACAAAAGTATGTTTCCATTGTAATTTATCACAGAAATTTTCAGAAAACAATCTGACCAAATCATAGATTGATGGATAGACGATATATTCTTGCGAGTCCCCAGCCATAGGGTTTTATACTCAGGCATTCTAAATTTAAAAAATATTGTGTTTGAGGTGTTGTACTGGTAGGTTACTAAATCAGATTGTTTCAAATGATTTATATGTTTTTTAAATCAGGTAATTGATATATTTTATCAGTATGTTTTGAAAGAAATATCAGGAATTATATATTTATATATGTAAAATGTATAAACCAGAAAATTGAAAACTTTATATTTAAAAAAACTACAGCCTTGGCTGGTGTGGCTCAGTGGATTGTGCACTGTCCTGCAAACCCAAGGGTCACTGGTTCAATTCCTAGTCAGGGCACATACCTAGGTTGCAAGCTAGGTCTCCAGCCAGATTCCCATCTGGAAGCCAGTGAAAGGCAACCATACATTGATGTTTCTGTGCCTCTCTCCCTTCCCCTCTCTCTAAAAATAGTGAATAAAATCTTTTAAAAATAAAGTAAATGTTTTTTAAAAGTTCAATAAAAATAATTTAAAAAATAACCCTTAAAAGAAAAACTATAGTCCTTTTAAAAAAAAAAAAAAGGTTGGTTTAAAATAATTTATGTTCCTTTCCAAGAAAAATCAAGTAAACTAAAAATAAATTTTAGGGAAAAAAGAGAAAAAGAAAACATTATTTTTATAACTTTCTAAGCATTATTTGTCCAAGTAGCTCTAGAATCAGAGCATTACACTTTCAAATTCTAAACTGTTTTAAAAATAAGATAGCTATAAATAGAGTGAGATTCTAATAACATTTTTGGATAAAAACTATTCAAAAATAATCGCAAAATCTAGCCATCTTTTAAATTTTAGAATAAGACCTTTAAAAATTCTTCTGAAATTTATTGTTAGAATGAACAATGTTTCATAAAGTCATTATGCACTGTAAGAAGACATGCAAGCTTAAAATGTTTAAGTTACTAAGGCTCTGTTTTGTTCTCTAATTTCAGTATTTGAAGATCATCTAACACTGTATTTATGATGTAATCTATAGGCAAACAAAAATAAACCAATGTAATCACTTTCTGTGGACTTAGAATGTATATAACTGCATCCCAGCCAGAAGAGTATTCATTATGTAAAGATTTGAAAAAATGCATTGGTCAAAATAGAGGAAAGTATAATAATTTAAAAAATCTATCTAAAACCCTGGCTGGTAGCACAGTGGGTAAGGTGCCAGCCTGCGAACCCAAAGGTCGCAGGTTCGATTCCCCAGCCAGGGCATATAACAAGGTTGCAAAACGGTCTCCAGTCAGATCTGTGGCTGGCATCAGGTGAAAGGCAACCATACATTGATGTCTCTCTCCCTCTCTGCCTCCCTCCCTTCCCCTCTTTCTAGAAATAATGAAATAAAATCTTTAAAAAAAAAAATCTATCTAAAGTGCTTGAGATTTAATAGAAATAAATCTAAAGGCAGTTAAAAAATTCTACCAAGGAGCAAAAAAGAAAGAACAGATAACATTCAAATCAATATGTTAATTTTATGAGAAAACTATGGTATTAATTTTTGCTAATAAATGAAATTCATTAAGTTGTTTCAAATCACTGGGTTGTTCGAATGGCTTTTCTTGCTCAATCTTCCTGAAACACTTCTACTTTACTGGAGTGAAGTTTAGCCCACATCTGTCTTGAGTGTACAGCAATACTCTTTACTTTGAAAAAAAAATCATTAGATTCTAATTTGTTAAACTGAGGAAAACTGTTCTAAAACATAACTCTGCTATTGTGGAGATTTAAAGCTAAATACAAAAATAAAATAACTGTAGCCCAAGTTAATAGAAAAGTGTATGGGAACATCAACACAACTGGAGGCAGTATAACTCTATTATTTATTAAAATATTTCTAGAAAGACCAGCTCTTAATCACAGAGGCAAGTCCAGCGGATATGATTTACAGGGGATTTTTAACCAGGGTGATTTGAGCTAATCTAATCTAAAGAAAGATTCTGACTTTCAAGTTAATGCCACAGATGTTTGTTGAGCAAGATCATTCAATGTTTGTTGCATAAGAGAACTCAGCACTATACCAAAGGTCCTGCTTTGAAGAAATAGAAAATCTATATTCTATGTTGGACAAAATTTTTAACTAAGCTAGGTCTCCATTTCTCCATATGTAAAATGAAGAGATTGGACTAAGTGATATTTAAGGTTTTATAAATCTATTATTATAATATTGGACATGGTGATGACAGATTACCCTTTGTTTTTAACCTACACCTTTACTTCACCAATAGGACAGAAACAGGAAAACCTAGATGCCCTTTTGTAGAGGGTGTGTCTGTCATTAGGAGAAGAAGTGTGCTCAGGGGTGCTTGCAAGGACAGTGCTGGTAGGCATGAGCTTGGTAGCAGGGCCGCCTGGGTTAAGGTCTGCCACTAACCAATCGCATGACTTTGGACAGTTACTTTACATCCTGGGGCTTTACTTTTCCTTAATTGTAGAATGGAAATAATAAGTATACTTACTTTATAGAGTTGCTGTACAATGAAATGAGTTGATGTATATACACCAGTTAGAACAGTGCCTAACACAGACTAAATATTCCATACTATTAGCTATTACATTCGTATTCTGGTTAAAGCCTCAGGAACAAACGCCTCGTGGCTTAGTTTCAAACTGAATCATTGACATTTGCTAGGGCATCACTTAGTTACTTTAATTAATAGTAGCTACATTGCAGGATGACTCATGGATTTATGGAATTATAAATAAACACCTATATCTATGACCATATCTACATATATATATCACCTGCAGCAGTGGAGTCAATACCCAACTTATAGTAACACCAGGAACTCAAATAATGAGAGATGGAGGAAAACACATATACAGAAATGATCAGGTATTGGGTTTCATATATAACAGGTTTATGAATTTATGGTAGTGAGTTTTTACAAAATGAATATTCAGAATAAGAGTTTACAACCTTGCATACCTAGTATATAGTAAATGATCAGTAAATGGTTATTGTTGTTATGTGCATTGAATCTTCTTTGACAAGATTGGATCAATATTTCTTGGCTTTTACTAAAAAGTTCACTTGGATACATAGTAAATAATGGAACATAATTTTAAATGATATAGGTAAAATTTTTTCTCATAATGCAGCTAATATGCAAAATATGGCATAGTATCTTAAAGAATTAAAGAAAGCTTAACAATGATAGCTTAGTAAGATAGGATTCATTGGAATGAGAAGTCATACTGCTCCAACTAAATTCATTTAATCAAGTATGTCCCCAGTATTATACAAAAGAATGACAGACAAGGTCTTTGGCTGCTAAGATTCTCTGTAGTCTTTGCAGAAACAACAATCTTATTAGAACAGAGTTAATTTTTTCACTTGACTAAAATTTGTTCCAAGTGCATAAAAATCATTGTCTAAAGATCCTGTTGTCTATATATTGACATTCAGAGTAATAAAAACAGATGTGTATCAAATTCTATTAGGGGTCTTTAGAAAATGAATGTATATGCTGTTGAATTGGGTTCACAGTTTATACATTCAGTAATAGTTTCTAAAAACTTGTAGAGACATGTTGTGTGACTGCTATGTGAAAAAATTTGAATAACTAAATACAATATATCAGTTAGGTCAAGAAACTCAGGATAAATATTTCAAGTTACTCTTGGGACAAAGATCTTGGGAGCATTAGAGTATATAGTTAATGATGCATGACCCTCAGATGGATAACAAAAGAAAACTATTGATTCCAGCAGTTTTCTAAGTTTATTTCTTGCCTCCATATATGCCATACAAAATTCCTTTGTGAAATGTACAGCACATGAACCTCAAAATCAAGAATAATCCATCTACTTGTAACTTCCCTTTTCCATGCTAAGCATATAGGACTAAAGAAGATTAAAGGTGGCATTATTGGGAAGGCATTTTGCTTTCAGTTACAGCAGAATAACAGGTGCTAGATTGACTGTCACTTCAAACTATTCAAAATCTCAACAACAACAACAACAAAAAACCAGTTTTTAGAGATTGGCAGTGCAGATGATCCCTGAGAGAGGGGCAACAGACCAGGGGAGTGCTGGCCCTGGCTTCAGTGTACAGCAGAGAATTTCCAAGATCAGTGTAAGGAGAGCAGACCCAGGTGGAGCTGGGAGCTCTCCCCAAGTTGAGGACAGAGGACTTGGAACCTGTGGAAGGCGAGTTGGTTAGTGTTTTCAGGAGAAGAGTCTCAGAAAGGAGAACAGTGCGGAGAGAAAGAGAGTTGCAGGGACCTGCAGAGGGTCCCCTCCACCCCCAAGTCTTTAGCTCAGTACTAAGTAGCACATAGGAGAAACAAATTATTCAAGTTTAGAAATAACATCATCCAAAAGGAACAGAGGGAATAATCCCTGGAATTGACATAGGACCCGGAAAAGTTTCTGCTGCCACCAGCCAGCATGGACATAACTTACAGGGTCCTTGGTAGTAGGACAAAATCAGCCCTAAAGGCTGGCCTGGCCTTGCCTAACAAAGTTTAAAAGCAAGCCTCAAAAAGTTCTAACTGAGCCCTGGCTGGTGGCTCAGTGGATAGGCACCAGCCTGGGAACCCAAAGGTCACTAGTTGGATTCCCAGCCAGGGCACATAACCAGGTTGCAAGCCAGGTCCCCAGCCAGGTCCATAGCTGGAGGCAGGTGAAAGGCAATCATACATTGATGTCTCTCTCCTTCTCTGCCTCCCTCCCTTCCCCTCTCTCTAAAAATAAATAAAAATCTTTTTTAAAAAAGAAAAAGTTCTAACTGCTTATGAGTAACTGAACTGCATCTTAAACAATGGCCCAGAAAATATTATAGAAACACAAAAATACCCAGCAACCCTTAAGGTAAAATTCATACCTGGCATCCAATAAAAAATTACTAGTTATGCAAGTAAGTGGATATAAAGGAAAAACACTCTGTGAACCTCCTTTAGCCTCAATACTCAGCTCACAGAATACTTCTGACACTTGTGACTTTCAAACGTGTGAGTTTTTTCCTACACCAAATAATTCTATGACACCAGGCAGGGATCTACAGTGTAATTCAGTCATGACCGCAACCACCTGGAGAGAGCATGAGACCCCACTGGTTAAAAGCTCAGTCCCACAAGGCTGCACCTGCACTCAACTGCAGAAGTGGGTGCAAGTCCAGTGTGAGTTGTGCTTCTGACCAACTGGCTGTAAATCCGAGATTCCCATGGCCACCTCCCTGGGCCCTGTTAATTTCCTAGGGTAGCTCACAGAACTGAGGATAACGTTTTATTCACTAGATTACTGGCTAATTAGAAAAGGGTATAACAGGAACAGCCAGGTGGAGGAAGTGGATAAGGCATGGTATGTGGGAATGGGAATGGAGCTCAACACTTGAAAAGTATTCATCAGCATGGAAGTTCTCTGAACTGTGTGCCCTTTTGGATTTTCATGATGGTTTTATGATATAGGCATACTTGATTAAGTCAGCAATTTTCAACTGGTGCACCACAAGAATTTTTAAAACATGCATTAACTATTTAGTCAGGGGCACTGACCTCTTTTCCTTTAAATTGTCAAATAAGAAATAACAACAGCCAACACAACAGTAGCTGTCTGGTGCGAATGAATCAAAATTATACTTATTTTTTGTCAGATCAGCAAAATATATAATATTTGTTGGTGCTTTGCAGAATTTTAGCAATTAGTTTATGTGTGACATGAGATGAAAAGGTTGAAAATTGCTGGGTTAAATCATTGGTCATTGGTGATTGAACTCAATCTTTAGATCGTCTTTCCTCCCTAAAGGTCTATAGTAGAGGTGTTGGGTGCTGGGCTGGGGGGTGGGGGAGATCCACAAATTCTATGCATCTGATAATGTGGTTGGTTCCCCTGGTAACTAGCCTCTATCCTTAGGGGCATTCCAAAACTTACCTTATTAACTTAAACTCAGGTGTGGTCAAAAGAGGCTTCTTATAAATTACAAAAAAATCCCCTTTATCTCACCCTTATTGCCTAGAAAACCCTAATGGTTTTAGGAGTATTATGCCAGAAATGGGAACAAATACCAAATATATATTCCCTACTAAAAGTTACAGTGTTGCAATAGAAATGACTCATAATGTAGAAAAACGTCAATCAGTAGAAACAGTTCAGAAGTGACTCACACGATAGAATTATTAGGCAAGGATATAATACTATTATTATAACTATAGTTCATATGCTTCTGGAATATTTCATATGTTTAAGAAGCTGAAATGTGTTAAGTTAGATACATAGAAAATGTAAAGAAAAGAGACCAAGACAGAAATTCTAAAGATGTCTGAGATGAAAAATATACTTAGTATACAAAATGACAAAAAGCAAGGACCTACACCAAGATTACTCTATCCAGCAAAGTGATCATTTAGAATGGAAGGGCGGATAAAGTGCTTCCCAGACAAGATAAAGCTAAAGGAATTCATCATCTCAAGCCATTATGACATGAAATGTTAAAGGAACTTATTTGAGAAAAAGAAGAATATCAAAACTATGCACATTAAATGACAACAAACTCACAGCTATCAATAATAAAAACAAAAATAAACTAAGCAAACAACCAGAATAGGATCAGAATCATGGGTATGGGGATCATTTGGAGGGTTATCAGCTGGTAGAGGGAAGAGGGAGAAATGGAGAAATGGTGCAGGGATTAGGAGGCATAATTGATGGGTACAAGATAGACAGGGGGAAGTTAAGAATAATATAAGAAAGGGTGAGGCCAGGGAACATACATGCATGACCCATGGACATGAACTAAGGGGTAGGATTGAGTAGGAAGGGAGATGCTGGGCAGAGAGGAGCAAAGGGAAAAAAAGTTGAGGATATAACAGCATATTCAATAAGATACTTAAAAAAACAAAAAGAAAAATATAGTTAATGAGATTAAAGGCAAATTAAACAGTGCATAGAAAAAAGATTAGTGATTTGAAGACATAGCAATAGTGAATAACTGAAATTAAGCACAGAAAAAGGTTGGAAATGAATTAATAGACATCAGAGATAAGACAACTTCAAAAAAAACAAATATAAGTAATATTAAAGGTCTTAGGGAAGAGGGAACAGATAAAATTTTGGAAGAAATCATGGTTGAATATTTTATAAATTCAATAAAAATTACAAATAGATAAATCCAAGAAGTTCAGTGTGCCCAAAGTATAAGACACATGAAGATACTATATTGAGGTATGATATAATAAACTTATTTAAAAGCAGTAATAGAAAAAGAAAATATTAAAAGAACCAGAGGGGAAGAACACATTACATATAGAGGAGGAAAGATAAGGACAGCAGATGTCTAATTGGAAAAAAAATGTGAGCCAGAAGATAGTAGAGATGTACCTTTAAACTACTGAAAATAAAAAGAAATCCTGTATGCATAAAATTCTGTACTCAGCAAAATTGTTTGAAAAACAAAGGTAAAATGAACTTTCTTAGATATAGAAACACTGAAAGAATGACTCACCAGCACTAATATCAAAGGAAATCCTTTAGTAAGAAAGAAAATGATTCCAGATGACAATCCATAATCACACAGCTTTAAATGGTAAGTTTGTGGGTAAAATATAAAAGGTTTTTTTTTTTTTTTCATTTTAAACCTGTTTAAAAGCTATTTGACTATTTAAAATAGAAGTAGAACCAATGTATTATATGATTTTCAACACATGTAGAAGTATGCTGTTATAAGATTTTCATCTTGTATGTCAATGGTATATTACTTGAAGGTAGACTGATAATTTAAAGATAGCTAATATAAACTGTAAAGTCACAACTGAAAGAACAGAATTAAACTGAATAAGCCAACATATAAGACTAAAAAATTATAATTTTTATAAGTATAGAAAGAATGAATCTTCATAGTCAAGAAATAGGTTTTCCAAAAATATGTGACCCTTATTTGTAAATTACTTGCCTCATGAGACCACCATGTCTTGCCATTTTGAGGAATCTTTATCACCTCAAATGTACACATGTGTAAGCAAATTCAGTCCATACAGCTGTCTTTTTTTCTTCCCTTTTCTCTTCACATCTCTCTGGACTAGATGCCCCTCTCTGGGGGCATTACCTTGATACCAGTGCAAGGCAGGCCGACTGGCTCTTGGATTCAACTTTAATTGCATTATTGCTTAACTGCTCTGCAACCATAGGCTATTTTCCCTTTGTTTATGCTTTTCTTTCATTATCTGTAAAATACATATATTAATAGCAACACCTTTGAAGGGTTATTGTGAGAATTCAATAAGATAAGAAAGCACTAGCTCTGTCTGGTTTGCCTTAGTGGGTTGAATGTCAGCCTGAGAACCGAAAGGTCACTGGTTCAATTCCCACTCAGAACACGTGCCTGGGTTGTCAGCCAGGTCCCTGGTTGGGGATGTGCAAGAGGCAACCAGTCAATGTATCTCTCACCCATCAATGTTTCTCTCCCTCTCTTTCTCCCTTCCCTTCTAAAAAACAAAAAGTAAAATCTTTAAGAAAAATGTAAGAAAGCACCTAGTACCCTACTCCCCAGAGGAAGCCCACATGAGTGGCACTTTTGCTATCTGTCCATGATGCTTTCTGCATCTCAGCTGCATCTGCTGTTGCACTGGTAGGTATCACATAGCAGCAGACTTTGCCTTCTGTCTTTGTCAGGTACCACCAGCTCACTTAGCACTGAATTTCAGAACTTCAGTTTTTCTGGACTCAGTGATATAGTCCTTTAGTCTTCTGGGTGCTTCATTCCACCGTTACATCCCTATCACTCTGTCAGAATTTGTATCAGAGCAGCACACAAATTCTTCTGTGTTTCTCTGGGCCACCAGGATCTAGCTTTCAAGCTAGATTTTTCTTATATGAATTTAAAACCATCTATTTGGAAACTCAATACCAGGCAGGATTTTCTGTGATCTTACTAAAGCCACCCTCCACATGGCAGGGCATGTGGCCAGAAAGCCCTTGGCGTAAAGGCTGAGGGCTTCTGTAGGAGTAAGAAGACTGATAAGGAAAAATCTAATAATATTGCCAAAGATTATCTGTTCCCAAGTGGCAGCCTTGAATCTGCTCTAAATCACATGGAAAAGTTACTCATTTAAATTTAGTACTAGTAACATTACTTATGACACACCAGCAAGGCCATGCTCTCCAGATATGTGCCACAGTAAAGAACTGTCTCCTGGGACACCAGGGCTATTAGTTTCCCACATTGGAAGATATTTGGACCTGTGTGGGAAACTCTGAATGCACCACATTTACTGAGGAGGCTAACAGCATTCCTGGAAGCTGCAGTTGCCTCTCCATTCAATCAAGAAAAACTGAAGTCTGTAGGACTATAGGCCATCTGTTGAGTTCTAGATATATACAACTCCATGGAACTATTTCTAATGGTTAAAGCTGAAGCAACCTCTCTGCAAGTTTTTCTGATGGTGATTATGACACTCTGGCCTGTAGTACAGTTGCTCACATACTCTTCTAATCTCCCCAGTCATCGGGAAGCTCCTTCAGTAGTGGGATTCAGTCACACCTGGGCATCCTGCACAGGACCTGACAGTGTCCTGCAGGGAGCTGATAGTGACACCTGCACAGCCACTAAGTATGAGGAGGCCACTCCAGGCACTGCCCCAGGGGTTCCACAAATATGATTTTATTTAATCCTCCTGGAACACTCTAAGATACTTATTGTTCTCAAATCTTAGGGGTAAATTAATCAAGGTTCCGAGTAGTTAAGAAATGTGTGCAAGGGCACAAAACAGAATCACAATACTGCTCCAACCTGTGTGCCTCTCATGCCTTATTTCCAATCACTACAGTATGATGTCTCCTTCATGTAACACCTCCCACTGATGACTATTTCTGAGCTTGTCTCCTTTCACTGTGCCCAGGCTTTATAAACTTTCTGGTGGCCAGGCCACCCTAGGAAGCACTTGAACACAGGAAAGGAGAGATGGGAATTGTGGCTATTGAGATAATAGAGGTGAATAGACAGCATTACCAGATATACAGCCCATTGCTTTAGAAATGCCTGTAAATGTTTTCTAAAGAGCAGTCCGTAATTATTCATAACACAGATCTTGTGAAAATATAAACTCATGCAATATTTTACAGCAAGTAGAAAGAGGAATTCAGAGGCGGGCAACTGAGTGCTTAACCTTTTCAATCGATGCTAGCCCAAGTTACATTTTTTTCAGAGAAAGTGAGAAGTTTGAGATCATAGTCATTGCTTTTGGGCTGGAACTTCTGGCCTGTGGTCTGCATTTGAAGAACTGCTAGATTGCATTCTACTGCCAAAAGCCATGTGACTTCTGAGCTGAACACACAGCAGTGGAGTAGGCAAAGTTTGCCCTCTGCGATGCTCACTTCCCTTTTGTGCAGCCCCTTCCCCTTTTAGTGGTCTCCTCTCCCTCTCACTGCCTCTTCCACCCAGCCCAGTTCTCAGGGCTCTGCTCTGAGTGTCCAGAAGAAAACAAACCATGAATGTTTTAAGAAAAATTACTCTGAGTATCTGTAATTACCCCCAAAGGATATAACTCAAAAGAATACATCTGTAGTAATAGAGATGATTAATCATGGTATTTCAACCACCATGACCCCTACTTAAGGGAATTATTTTTGTAGTAAATTATGCCATTTGAAAGACAAACCATTCCATGAAGCTACCAGACCTCCCTTCTCTGGTAGCCTTAGTTAGCACTCCAAAGACAGTAGGAAAACAGTTTTCCACTAGCTCTGTGTGAGGAAAGGCCCAATCCCAGATTCAGTGCCACACTGCTATAGAGAGGGTAAAGTGTTGCTCAGAGCAGAGCAAAAAGAATGGGAACTCAAGGTGCTGCTTCATTAGGGTACATCATGGCTGACCTCACTGCTCTTTTCTCCCAATGTCAGGTGAGTCGACTTTTGACTGTTGGACATGAAGAAATAATATAACCAATGAAGTAATCAACAAATACATAATGGGCTACTACAATTTGCAAGGTTCTGGGGCCTATTGTGCAAGGGATGCCAAGATGATTTATAAAACCATATTCCTGTTTCTAAGTTGTGTATGATAACTACCAAATAAAGAATGTGCATAATACAGCTATGGGAATCAGGAGAAAGCAATTTCAGTGGCTGATCTTGTCTAAAAGATTTTTTTTTAAAGCAGTATTTGCCCTATTGAAAAAGATTATTATAAGAAAATATAAGAACACTTGAACATTTTTTTGTGCCAGAAAGAGTGTTAAGCTCTTTACACATATTATATGGAAAGTACTCAGACAAGTTATGGCACACAATAAATGTTCAGAGTGTCACTTATAGTTCTTATCATTGTGTTACTCCTTCCAAATCCTTCAGTAGGAACAGTTATTTCCCCTTATTATAGTTAAGAAAACTGAGGAACATCAAGGTAACATGACTTGTACAGGCTATACAGTTAGTAAGTGTGAATTCAGACAGACTCCTGACTGGTATACTAGCCATACTCCAAGACTGGTAAATAAGGGTGCAACTTGTATGTGTGTGAGGGTGGAGGGGTACATCCAAGGAACAACAGGGGCAGATTAATAGAAGTAGCACAGTTACAAACTTTTTTAAAAGTTCAGGAAGTTAACTATGATCACAGACTTGGGTTAAAAAGCCATGGGAGGTATGGCTTGAAAAATAATTTAGAACAAGGGATGAAGAAGGATCTTGACTATTAACTGGGAAGGGTAAAGAATTTCAGCTTTAGGCCCTGGCTGGTGGCACAGTGGATAAGGCGCTTGCCTGCAAACACAAGGGTTGCTGGTTCCATTCCCCAGCCAGGGCACATAATGAGGTTGTGGGCCAAGTCTCCAGCCAGGTCTGTAGCTGGAGGCAGGTGAAAGGCATTGATGTTTCTCTCCCTCTCTGCCTCTCTCCCTTCCCTTCTCTCTAAAAAATAATAAATAAAATCTTTAAAAAAAAAAAAAAAAGAATTTCAGCTTTAACCTACATGTATTGAAATGCCAACAGCTTTCTACACACACACACACACACACACACACACTTCAACATGGAGACAAAGATAATTTTATAAAGATGAAGCTAGGGATATTATCAGGGACAACATCCATTAGACACAGTAGGCACAGTGTGTGGATCTCATAGTACTGTTAGGGGCCCACAAAATGTTTTCATTTAAATTTATTTTAAATCAGGAGGACATAATAAATGTAATAAACATGAATATAAAATAATGAATAGAGCTTGACCTTCATTCCAACATAGTCATAAAATACAATTTTTATTTTTTTTAAATAGAGGACAGGGCAAAAGTGCCTATGGCCCACAAAAATCATACTGCAACCCTGAATATTATGCTGAATCATCCGGAGGAGAGAGTGACTAAGCATGAACAGACAGGGAACTGCTAAAACCATTATGCATGAGATAATACAGGCTTTGACTATGTTTGTGGCCTTGCCAGTATAAAGAATAACAAAGATATTACTAATAAAAAACTCAGAGAAGTTAAGGGCCTCTGTTGGGCAGGTGTGTGGTGGACTATGGGTTATAACTGAGTACCTTAAATGTAAATTTTCTGGTTCAAGATAGTATATAGTAGAAACTATATATATTTAGTTTCTATATGTCCCAACATTTCTTGACACAACAGAGAGATAAATTTTTCAAAATCCACAACAATGCTGAAAAAGTGAAAGTGTCAAGTCAGCGGATTAGAGTAAGTTTTGGGATCTGGTTGATATGGAATCCAAATTGAGAAATTTGAAACAAGCATAGGAGAAGGCTGCAGGATGTAAGTCAGAATAAACTGACCTAGGGTTAGAAACACCTTAAGATGACAGTGTAGTGATTAATTTAAAGGAGTATGAAATAACCAGATCAGTTCTGTATGGGCAGCTGGCTAAAGTGTTTGCCTCCAGGATGTAAACCTAACAAGAATAGCTTTCAAAACAAAATGGAGAATCTGCTAAGAAGTAGTAAAAGCTCAAAACAGTTTGATGCCAAAATCAAAATAATGCTTAGCTATGGTTACTTTAAACCCATCTATACATGGCATAAGGCTGGGAGGGAATAAATGGCTCCACACAACATTGAATAAACTTGTGTTCTACTTTTTTTCCAATTTGACATTTGGAGGTCCTTGTCTTACTTGCCAGTTTTCCACCAATGAACACATCAGTCTGTCTTGCATTTTTAACTTCAATGTCTAATTAGACTTCCCCAATATCTGAGGGGTGGGCTGCTAGGAAATAAGACATATATGACCTTTAAAAAAAAGCTATGTATGCAAATTAATGCAGCCTTTCATGTTCAAATCTGTAAAAACAAGGAAATTTCCATGAATTACCATAAAACAATCTAACAGAAGATTGAGTCTATAGGAAACATAAATATTTTAATTCATCCTCAAAAAGATTGAAGATGTTATTAAAGACATGAATCAAATACCAGCAACTTGGGGAAAAAGGTACACTCAGAGAAATAAAGAGTTCCTAGAAAATAAAAATATGATTGTGAAAATAAACAAGCACACATAACATACATGTATGTATGAGTCAAACAAAGTGATAGAAATGAAGGTCAAATGAGTATGTGGGAGAGAAGCAAGGAAACCTCTCAGAACATATAGAAGACAAAGAGATAGAAAATCTTAAAGATAGATAAAAAGCTATAGAGGATAATGCCAGAAGATTTGATAACAGTCAAAAAAAAAAAAAAGGAAAAAAGAAGAAAGGAAAAAAAAATTTTAAAAACAGGGAGGTAGATATGACTAACTAAAAGTTTCCTGAACTGAAAAAAATGCAGGTGTTCAGATGAAAAAGTCTTCGATATATTGACCAGGAATAAAGAAACACACACATATTCAGATATATCCTGCTAATTTTTTTTTTATTCCAAGAATGAATCATATATATTTTTAAAGATTTTATTTATCATTTTTAGAGAGACCAGTAGGGAGAGAGGCAGAGGGGGAGAGAGATATCAATGAATGTTTGCCTTTCACCTGCCTGCAGCTGAGGACCTGGATGAAGACCTGGCTTGCAACCTGGTTATGTGTCCTGGCTGGGAATTGAACCAGTGACCTTTGGGTTCACAGGCTGGTGCCTTATCCATTGTGCCACCAGCCAGGGCTTTGAATCATATATTTTTAAGTTTCCACAGGAAAAGCAACAAAGCAAATAACCAAGACTCTGACTGGTATTGGACTCCTCAGCTTTCATAGTAAATGCTGGAAACGTGCAGCCTCAATATCCTGAAGAACAAAGAATTTGTAATTAGGACTCTATGAATAGAGACATTTATTGAAGAAGACACAAGATACAAGAAACACTGTACATAGGACAATGACACCTCAGTCCCCTTCAAAGTAGACACTTTGGGAATTCACATCTTTGTTGATGGCAGCCAGTACATGTTCATCATTCTGAGGTGTTCTGCTTGTTGCAGGCTGTCTAGAATGTGCATCATGGTCAACAGATTCTCGACCACCTTTGAAGCATTTGTGCCACACTTTTATTTGTGCTGCACTCATTGCATCATCCCCAAAAGCCATTTTGAATGTGACAACCACACAGTACACATGTTCGCTCAATGGCATCTACCACCCCACTGACTAGAACAGTAAAGTCTTCATTGTTTACACATATGCATTCCCGTCCACTGTTCTGGGCTGCCAAGTTATACCAATGTTGCACAAACCATTATTATATTAATAAAGGTTGGACTTTTTCTGGACAGACCTTGTATTACATATATTCAAAATTAATCCATAAAAGAAGACATAGTATATATTAAAGTACATGAATATAGAAATCAATTGACTATACTGTTAGCCTAAGCAATTCCTGAAAATTTGGCTATAAGTTTAAGTGTGATTCATTACAAAATAAATTCCTAAAATAGTAAAGGCATTATATATAAAAATAAATAAAATGATTTAAAAATGATATACGGAAATTGTAAGATAGATGATACATGAGAACCAAGTTTCCTATAAAACTAAAATTATTCTAAAACAAAGTCTAAAAGAAAACCTAAAAGATGCAAGAAAAAGTGAAATAAAGGCATGTTAATGGTTTTTCTTTTCATAGGAGGGAGAATAGATAGGTTTCTCCATATTCACTGAAAAATTAAAGTTGTATTTGGATCTTAAGAGTTTAACATATATAATGAAAAGAATTTAAATAGTATTTAGAACTTCCAAACCACTCAGTGCAAAAGGAGGACATAGGATGTTTTTCATTAAGGAGAAGATAGGAAAGAAAACAAGAAGAAAAAGGGTGATGAGTGGCAGCAGAAAGAGGTGGAAGGATAAATTACATATAAAAGATTGCATAAAACCATAAAATATGAGATGGCAGGGTAAAATATGTACTATCAGGGACCACAATAAATATAACTAGATGAGATTCCTAAATAAAAAAAAGACCTTGAAACAAAATTAAATTAATTTTAAAAAGTGAAAAACCCAAGTACACATAAGTACACATACATGCTGTATACAGGAGGTAATCTTGAACAAACTATTTCCCTACTCCATAGATCTTTTGTCTCATTGGGATGGCTGAGTTGGGGATTCTGTTGAGAGACCAATGTCAGGAAAGCAGGTAAGAAAGAAAGGACCTAAGAGCTGGCAGAAGTATCTGATAAAGAAACTCAGAGGAAAGTTGACAGTTTCCAATGTATAAGAGGGCAGTCCACCCAAAAAAATTGTCTTCTGGAGGGCAGGTCCCTTATAGTACAAGCTTCCCCTACTAGATGAGCATTCTAGGAACCCGTCTGCACCAGTGTACCAGTTGGCATTGTTGTGAGAGGCTGTGTTCAGCTTCAATGAATCTCTTTTTAAGACTCTTTCAATGTGTTTACTTATTTCATGATAAGTGATGTATGTGCATACCTGCCCACACCATGCTGAGTGTTCAGCAGTTTTTTGACCCAAAACAGCATGACCCCTATACCCCACCCTCCTTATTTACCAGATCTCACCCCCAGTGACTTTATTTTTGTTTCTCCTGATGAAAAAATTCCTCAAAGGGAAATGTTCTGCTGATGTGAAAGAGGGGAAACAAAAAACAGCAGAAGCACTAAAAGGCATCAAAATTGACAAGTTCAAAACTGTTTTGAGCAATTGAAAAACCATTTCCATAGATGTATTGCATCAAATAAAGAGTACTTTGAAGGTGATTGAAATTTAAATATGTAAGACTAAATACTAAATTTTTAATTAATAAATTCCATTTTGGAGGGTCCCCTCTCCTATTTTTGAAAACCAGAAGCACTGGGCAGAATTGGAAATTAATTTTATGCTCAATTAACTACAAAAGATTTAATTAACTGAAACAATATAGCATTCAAATACACACAGAAAAAGGCAGTAACTCTTGCTTCTCAGCCACAGACATGCCATCCAGACTGAGGAAGACCCAGAAACTTTGGGGTCACCTGAGCCACGGCCATGGCTGTATTGGCAAGCACAGGAAGCACCCCGGAGGCCGAGGTAATGCTGGTGGCTTGCATCATCATAGGATCAACTTCGACAAATATCACCCAGGCTACTTTGGGAAAGGTGGTATGAGGCATTACCACTTAAAGAGGAACCAGAGCTTCTGCCCCACTGTCAACCTTGACAAACTGTGGACCTTGGTTAGTGAACAGACACAGGTAAATGCTGCCAAAAACAAGACTGGAGCCGCCCCCATCATTGATATGGTGCGATTGGGCTACTACAAAGTTCTAGGGAAGGCTCCCAAAGCAGCCTGTCATTGTGAAGGACAAATTCTTCAGCAGAAGAGCTGAGGAGAAGATTAAGAGTGTTGGTGGGGCTTGTGTGCTGGTAGCTTGAAAGCCACATGGAGGGAAGTTTATTAAATTCTCGCAAGTACTTGGAAAAAAAAAGAAGAAAGAAGAAGGCAGTAGGTTCCTACTGTTTTCTGAGTGGATTCACGCCAACCTTCAAAGAAACAAATACTTCTCATTAAATTGCCCAGGTCATCAAAAAACACAAAAAGCCTGAAAAATTATTTTACGCTGCAAAATATAAGCAAGAATGATGCAAAAAATAGTTTATAGCTCAGATTCACTTATTATAAAAGTATAAACAAAATAATAATGAGTCACATATAGCACAATTTAGAAGAATGGTACACCAAGGTCAGGAAGGGTTTACCTAAGGAGTACCAGGATGGGAGGGAGGGCATTCAGATGAGGCAATGGGAAAAGGGCAGGAATAAAAAGAGGAAAGGAAGGAATTGCTTTGGTGGTCTATGGCCAAGAATTTAAGGAGTGGTTTAATGAACTGGCTACAAGTTTCCTAACAAACATTGATTTAAACTTGTTTTCAAGGTTTACATTGGCCAAGTTCCTAAGTAGAGTTGGAGACATGAGGACGATTCTGCAGTCTTTGCTAGGGTTACAAACACACTGGTGATGAGAAGATATTATTTTAAAAGATTGAGGTGTGATCATTCCAAGGACTTCACTCCCCAAAGAAATTAGCATAGCCCTTGGTGCCAGTAGAATAACCACCAGGATAGTTTTGGTGCATGATTTAGCTGGCATATTTATACATGTTCTCAACTTATTGAAGACATTTTGAGAAGGAATAATTATTTGAAGGAGTAGAAAAAAGTTACACTAGGGCTATAACCCCTAACATTAAATACAAGGTGGAAAATATGTCCTAAATCCAATGCTAACAAAGGCCAAGGTAAGGAGGCTCCTGAGGTTAGAGTCTGAGTTACAAGGCCCTTGGTGGTCCCCAAAGTCACAATAAGAAATATAAAAGGGCAAAAGTGTTAGGGGGATGTTAATGGGTCAGATGGAAGTGACCATGTGTTGAGGAATTGCCATGGGTAAATATTGTGCTGGCAATATCATATGTGAGACAAAGTTTCAGAAAGAGAAGAATTAGGCTGGGTTTATTGATTTAAAAACTATCACACAGAAAAACTACATTGTGAGAATAAATCATCTAAAATAAAGACAGTCAAAAAGATGAGAGGAAAAATAATTTTTAAATAAAGACAACAAGATCAGGAAGAAAAATTCTTACTGGCCAACAGAAAAGAATACGCAGAGATCCTGTGATATTTATATATTTTACATACACTGAGCATGTCCAATGTATAAAATAAATTAAATGGTCCTCACCCTTCTGATGCCCTTTATTTGACTTATAGTGCAGACAAAAGTGCCTAAAAAGATATTTTGATTATTTGAAAATACTAAGTGAAAATTTCTCCTATAATTATCTCCAGATTTCTTTGGCTTCTCTCTGTCTCCTTAATTTCACTCATTTGGCTTATAATTCATGTTTTCCTGTACCAGAAAAATCCTGTATCACTGTCTAAATATCTGTTTCTCATCAATGGAGTTTTGTCCGAGCTGCTCTAAATGCTGAGGATACTGCATTGAACAAATAAAATTCTATGTACTCATGGTACATTCTAGAAGACAAGACAACCTACGCAAATAAATACATCAGTGATATATAGGGGACAACAAGTATGCAGGAAAGAACATAGCAGGGTAAGGCCCACAGGCATGCTGCAAAGACATGGAGATGGTTGCTATTTCACGGAGGAAAGTCAGGGAAGGCCTCTAATGAAAGAACTTTTACGCAGACATCTGAAGTAAGTGATAAAGTGAGTTACATGGTTCTCTAGGGAAAGAGCATTCCTATAAAGAAAGCAGTGAAGCCCTGAGGTAAGAACATGTTTGGAAGACCAAAGTATCAAGGAAGATGAATGAGAGGAAGTGCCACAGAAGCCAAGGTAGGAGTTGATACAGGGCCACCATGTTTGTCCTTGTAAGACACAAAAAGGACATTCAGTTTTGAGATGGATGAAATGGGAGACCATTCTGATGTTTCATATGCATAGAAGAGTGAAATAATCTAAGTCTTTAAAAGATTACTGACTACTGGGGCAAGAGGACCAATCAGGAGGTCTCTTTTTGAAGAACTTTAAATATTTTTTTATAATTCCCAACTAAATTCATGGATGGTATAGTGATTTTTAAAGATACAATGTTTGTGCCCCACTTCCCAAAATTCATGTGTTGAAGTCCCAATCCCAATGTGATAGTATTTGGAGGTGGGGCCTCTGTGAGGTAATTAGGTCATGAAGATGGAGCTCTCATGAATGGGATTAGTGTTCTTAGAATAAGATGTCAGAGGGCTAATTGGCTCCCTTTCTGCCATGTGAAGACAAGTGATAGAGGTTCTGGAAGAGAACTCTCACCAGAGCCTGGCCATCCTGGTGCCCTATCTCAGAATTCTAGCCTTCAAAGTTTAAGAAATGTTTGATGCTTAAATTGCCTAGTCTATTGTACTTTGTTAAAACAGCCTGGATTAAGACATTAATCAATTTATAGTTCTCATAATGCAGTAGTCACTTCTGGTTGTCTAAGAAATCTGTCCTTAGAGCCCTGGCTGGTGACTCAATGGATAGGTTCCTGCCTGCAAACCCAAAGGTCGCTGGTTCGATTCCCAGTCAGGGTACATAACCAGGTTGCAAGCCAGGTCTCCAACCAGGTCTGTAGCTGGAGGCAGGTGAAAGGCAACCATACATTGATGTCTCTTTCCCTTCCCCTCTCTCTGGAAATAATAAATAAAATAAAATTTAAAAAATCTGTCCTTCTTTAGTAAATTACTATGCTAGGGCTGCCAGTACCATGGACTGGGTGGATTAAAGATAAATGTATTGTCTCACAATTCTGGAGGATAGAAATATGAAACCAAGGTATTGGTTTCTTCTGAGGCCTTCCTCCTTTGGCTTGCAGAAGGCCATCTTTTCCCTTTGTTTTTACATGGTCTTTTCTCTGAATGTATGGGTTCTAATTTTCTCTTCTTACAAGGATATTCATCTTATTGAAATAGGGCCCACCCTAATGGGTTCATTTTAACTTGATTATCTTTTTAAATACCCTAATTTCAAATGCAATCACATTCTGAGACACTGAGGTTAGGACTTTATCATATGAATTATGGAGGCACACAATTTAGTCCATAAAATCAAGTTAAAAAATTGGCTAAATGTAGCTGCCAAACCATGGATTACATTTCCCAGACTCCTTGCAGCTAAGGTTGGACGTATGACTAAGATGCCACCAGTGCAGTATGAACAGAAGTGATGAATTTCACTTCCACACTTTCAACCAATCTCATACAAACTTACAGTGTATTCCTTCATGCCGCTTTCCTCTTTGCCTGGCTAAATGACAATGGAGAGAGAAACTTTAGAAGATAAAGGGTTAGAGATGGTAGAGCCTGCATCATCCTGGGTTCCTGATTGGCAATAGGAAAAGATATGGAATACCTGAAACTGGATTGAGACATAAGAGAGTATAAACTTCTGTATTCACTGAGCCATTAAATTATTGTTGAATTTCTTATTTCTGTAGTTCACTGCACCTTAACTAATACGCATACTCCAATATCTGACTACCTATTATTAACTGAAGAAATACTTGAACACTAATCTTTAATTTGATAACTTGAATATTTGGGTTAAGAGAACTCATGAAGTACACGTAATCTAGATTATAAACTTAATATGAGCACTTCCTTAATTATAGTCAAATTTATTAATGAGCAGAATTAATTCAACAAATTGGTATCATTAATGTGGACCAGATTTAGTCTTGTACTCAGTCTATAAATAATGTGACAGTCAAAACCCATGATTTGTCTTCGTCCCCACATTTTTCAATGCCCTGTTGGGGAAACTACAGATAAACAAATTTTACAGTGTGCCACCTGCCCCAGGGGAGCACTAAAGATCTGCTTGGAAGGAGATTGTGGAAACCTGCAAATTAGAGATGGTACTTAGAAGAAACCTGCAATAGATCATTATATGTGGATTCAAAGTACAAAATACAAAAGGATGCAGCTTGTGAACAACCCAATTAGGAAAAAAAATATAGGAGAAAATAAATTGTAAGTATTTGTTGAATGACAATAATTCCCATGAGTTCAAAATTGGTATGGAAGGAAAAGCTTCATGAGAAAACCCCTTCCAATTTTTCTTGATGTTAAGTGAAAATCGGTAAGTGAAAACAGGAATTTATTTATTTAGGAAATTTGATTAGTCTTGAGGAAGACTGTCAGGACAGTCAGGTGATAATATAGCTCTGTTTCTGGAGAATATTTTAGAGCATGTACAAATCCCTGGGCTGGGGTGAATTGTTTTCATCTTCCTTGAGGCAAGAGCTGAGGATTGGTGATGCCTTGGGCTGTTTCATTGACTAACCAGGGTCTATGAAACCCAGAACAAGTGTACAGCAGTAGCCAGTTTACATGGATTGCATCATTTAATCCTCATGGTAACTATTAGCCCCAGTTTATAGGAGAGGAAACAAGTCCCAAGAAATTAAGTGACCAAGATCATGTAAATATTAAGTGTAAGAAGTGGATTCAGACTGTCTGCCTCCCATGCCCATATGTTTTTCCCCATTAAATTTCTATTTTAAGTTTTTAAAAACCACTTGATGCTGTGGGACTACCTGAATCCTCACCTGCTACAGTTTAGTTCATGGAGTTAGGCCATAGTGGCTAAGTGTCTGGGCTCTGTGGCTGAGCTACCTCAGTTTGAATAAAACTTCCACTTATAGGCTGTGGGAATATAGGCAGATTATTTAAACTCCTTCTTCTGCTTCCTTTCTTTCTTTTTTTGTTTGTTTTTTGTTGTTGTTTTTTTTTTGTAAAATAAGTTATAATAGTATAATAATACTACAATACATAGTTACTTCATATACAATATATATAGAACAACCTCAACTACATAGTAGACACACAATATGTAACATCTGTTAACATAACAAAATAGGAAGTTATTTTTAAAAAATAATAATTTATTCATTATTTTCAGAGAGCAGGGCAGGGAGGAAGGAAAAAAGGGAGGAAAGCTTCAATGTATGTTTGCCTTTCACCTGCCTCCAGCTACCGACCTGACTGGGGACCTGGCTTGCAACCTGGTTATGTGCCCTGACTGGGAATCGAACCAGTGATGTTTGGGTTTGCAAGCCAGTGCCTTATCCACTGTGCCAACAGCCAGGGCAAGGATGTTCTTTTAATGTTAATATTTAATTTTGCATATAGTTTCTCAGTATGCAGTATTGATCTTCAAAATAAAAAGCAGACGCTGGAACCCATTATACAAGAAGCCCTAAATAGTTTTAAACATTTTATAGTAAAATTTCATGGATCTCTAAACCACAGGTGTGTGAGGTTAAGATACTGAACACTTAAGCTTTTGTCCTTTTAACTCTGAGTACCACAGCTACTTTCGATTTTGAAAAATGTTTTCTTGCGTGGGATTTAACTCTGATAAGGAAAATCATTCTGAATTGACTTTTCCCATGTGTATTGCCCCTCAGATCACTGAAATACCAAACTGAAGCAAGAGTTAATCCTATTGCTGGCTATTTCTTTGGTGATCAGAGCTCTGCTTTCTTGAGTCCTCGTGTCTCATCTTCTTTGTTGCTAATTTATAATTGCTGATTTCAAATCTTTTCTTCCCTTCCTCTTCCTTCACCCTGGAATGCACACATCCATACCTGTCCAACCTATGTCTGGGCACTGTCTCATTGGTCTCTCCCTGACTCTCAGTGCAGAATGTGCATACTGTTGCTGAGATGCAGCAGCAAACTGATTTGCAAAATCTAGGTAACAATTACCAATCATTGTTAGCCTTCAATCCAAAGCCCTGAATGTCTCCTGCTTACCCTTTCAGCCAAGGACTATATTTGCCTTTTGGCATTTTAGTAGCAATTTCTGATGCTCCCCTGTTTCTCCTTATCCTAGGTAACCTTATAGTAAAGTGGAGTGCTATTAATAAGTAAATCCCATAGATATAAATGGAATTTGGGGTCACCCTACTCAATCTCCAAATTTACCTGACCATTAATAAAGGAGATAATACGCCAAAACTGGAATTATGTATTCTGTTTCTGCTCTTTCATTCTTCTTGATTACTTGTCTCCTGGATTTTTTATTTTTTATTTTTAAGAATAGTTTATTGATTATGCTGTTACAGTTGCCCCAATTTTTCCCTTTTTGCACTCCACATAGTACCCTTCTTCCCTTCAGCAGTCCCATCTCCCTTAGCTCATGTCCATGGGTTATGCATGTAAATTCTTTGGCTTCTCCCTTTCCTATACAATTCTTAGCAACCCCCTTTGTTCCTACCAGTTATGCTTCTGGATCCCGAACCATTACCCCCTTTTTACCCTTTCCCCTCCCAGCTGATAATCTTCCAAATTATTCTATTCTTTTTCTGTTCCTTTTCTGGTTGTTTGCGTAGTTTGTTTTTGTTTTTCAGATACAGAGTTATTGATAGTTGTGAGTTAGTTGTCATTTTAGTGTTCACAGTTTTTATCTTTTTCTTAAATAAGTCCCTTTAACATTTCATCTAATAATGACTTGGTGATGATGAAATCTTTCAGCTTTACCTTGTCTGAGAAATAGTTTATTATTCCTTCTAGTCTATATAATAGCTTTGCTGGATAGAATAATCTAGGTTGTAGGTCCTTGCTTTTTATCACTTTGAATACTGCTTGCCAGTCCCTTCTTGCCTGAAAAGTTTCTTTTGAGAAATCAGCTGATAGTATTATGGGAACTCCTTTGTAGGAGTGCCATTCCCTGCTTCTCTCTTGTTGCTTTTAAGATTCTCTCTTTATCTTTAACCTTTGGTATTTTAATTATGATGTGTCTTGGCATGGTCCTCTTTGGGTTCAACTTGTTTGAGACTCTGTTTTCTGGACTTATAAGTCTTATTTCCTTCACCAAATTAGGGAAGTTTTCTTTCACTCTTTTCTTTTTTAAAAAATAAGTTTCAATTTCTTGCTCTTCTGCTTCTTTTTCTGGCACCACTACGACTAAGATGTTGACACTTCTAAAGTCTTTCCAGATGTTCCTATCCCTGTCTTCATTTTCTTAAGTTCTTGTTCCTTTTTTTCTGGTTGAATATTTATTTCTTCCTTTTGTTTCAAAACCTTGCTTTGAATTCTGGCTTCCTTTCCATCACTGTTGTTTCCCTGTATACTTGTTTTAAATTTCACTTTGTATAATCTTCACTTCTTCCTTTATTTTGTGGCCATATTCACGCATTTCTCTGAGCATTCTGATCACCAGCATTTTGAACTCTGCACCTGATAGGTTGACTATCTCCACTTTGCTTAGTTCCTTTTCTGGGGTTTTGTGCTGTTCTTTCATTTGTTTCCTCAATTTGGCAGCCTCCCTGTGTTTGTTTCTGTGTGTTAGGTAGAGCTACTTTTACTGGTTGTCTTAGTAGCATGGCCTGTGTGGCAAAGGCACCTATACATTTTGTGGAGTGGAACCTTAAGTAATTGCCAGGGTGGGGCCATCTGTTCCACTGCTTGTGGCTCTATTTGTGGTATGGTCTCAGAAAGGGTACAATGCTCCTGCCTGACTTATGGAGATGTGCTCCACATTTGCCCCATTTCTAGTCACTTCATCCACTCCCTGTATGCAATTGGTGCCCCTCTATTTGTTGCTCTGGGGTTTGTGTACATTCTGAGACTAACTGGGCCTTTTAAGTGGCAAAAATCTGTCAGTTTCTTCCTCTGCCCTAACCCCCACCATTTCTACTGCCAGAGGTAATAGGGGTCTACTTTCATCTCTTTGAGTTTTTAATTTTTTAATATTCTCACCCAAGGACATTTTTCATTGCTTTTTAGAGAGGGAGGAAGGGAGAGAGAGAAACATTCATTAGAGAAAGAAGCGTTAATTGGCTTTCTCCCATGTGCACCAGAAACAGAATCACATATGCCAAGACCAAGAACTGAACCTGCAAATTAAGATATGTGCCCTGACCAGAAGTCAAACCCACAACCCATTAAGACTGTACTCCAACCAACTGAACCACACCAGTTAGGGCTATCTCCTGGAGATTTTATTATTTCTTTTTTTAAGGATTTTATTTATTATTTTTAGAGATAAGGGAAGGGAGAGAGGCAGAGAGGGAAAGAGACATCAATGTATGGTTGCCTTTCACCTGCCTCCAGCTACGGACCTGGCTGGAGACCTGACTTGCAAACTGGTTATGTGCCCTGGCTGGGGAATCAAACCAGTGGCCTTTGGGTTCACAAGCCAACTTCTTATCGATTGTGCCACCAGTCAGGGCTCCTGGAGTTTTTAAGTGTATCATTTACTGTAGGTACAATAAAACTTACACTTAATAGTGCCATTACAATATTCAACAATCCATAAAAGTTTTAATTTGGCTTGAGATCTAAAGACACAGTAATAAAACTAAGTCATGGAAATTAATTTTGTTTTTAAAATTTAATGATATTTATAACCTAGTAGTTCACTCCTGTATATATACTCCACTGACATGTGTACATGTTTTAACATACATATGCAAGACTATTCATAACAGTATCTTCTCCAGTCCAAAACAAGACTGCCCAAATTCTCATCACCAGATCATACAAATTATGATCTATTTACACCATGGAACATTCACTGTAGAGGCGTGAAAATTAACAAATCATAGCTACTATGATGTGGAAGCCAGATACAAATGATTACATATTATGTGTTTCCTTTTATATAAAGTGCAGAAAGAGGAAAAATAATGAATAATAGAAGTTATTAGGATGACCATCATATGAAGGGGAATGGAAAGACCAGGGAGTGCTAGGGGAAAATCTGGGATTTTATTAATTTTCTTATGGAGGACAAATTTCTTGCACACTGGCTTCTTTTTTTCTCCACTGCTTACAGTTTTCCAGACCCTGAACACAGGACATGTTTATACTGGAAACATCTTGTGTGAGGACTCTGGCTGAGTCTACCCAACAGGGGATTGGGGTATTTCTATTTGCCTGTACTAGGACAGCTAGCAAGAACTTAAACATAGAAAAAGTGATCTGTATATCATCCTGGTGGTGTGGCTCAATTGGTTGAGCATTGCCTTGCAAACCAAAAAGTCACTGGTTCAATCCCTGGTCAGGGTGCATGACTGACTTGGTTGCAGGTTTGGTCCCTAGTCAGTGTATGTACGAAGGCTGCCAATTGATGTTTCTCTCTCACAAAGATGTTTCTCTCCCTTTATTTATCCCTCCCCTTCTCTTTAAAATTAAAATATTAAATGTGATGTATATATCCCACTACACTCAAATTAAATGTATGCCCAACTCAACTTCCTTGTAGTTGAATTTCAAAAGCCAGCAACTGCTTCAAAAGCAACACCCTCTACACCAGAGGAAATGTGGTGGACACTAAAGTGGAGTAGAAAGAAACAATAATCTCAACCAAATGCCGTTAAAATATCATTCTCCTGAAAATTTTACAAAACCAAGTAACGATATGAACTCAAGTGCAAGAGTTCCTTTTTTTAGTGCCTTGGAAGATGGAGCAAGCTTCATTTACTTCTCTGTAAATCCACCTCAGCTTCCTACCCTGGCTCATTGGTTGCATTTCACTTCTCCTGGAAGGGAGCTCTTCATCTCTAGTTGCTGTCACAACACTGCACACACCTTGGCTCCTTTGTTATCTGTTTTCCCACAGATAGCAACAAATTCTGTGGTACTATTTAGGCTTCTCCTTCAGTGACTTTTTATAAAATTTCATCTGCCTGCCCCTTGGATGGCCCATTTTAGCTTAGTGTATAGCAGCTGGTGAAGTATCTGGCTTTTGTTATCATCCATTGTTAGGAGATGACCAGCTGAACACAGTTGGGAGTCAGCCATTAAGCTTTGATGCAGCAAAACTGGCTGTGTTTCAAGGCCTTCATGGATTTCTCTTGCCATTGATGTATTTAGATTTGATACCAGTGAATAGGGTGGCACTTCTCTGGATACACATGCAACAGCAGTAATTTTGGTTTTCACTCAAATTATACAGTTCTTGATTCAGTTCATCAGTTGCCCAAACAGGAGCTGCTTTTGTTTACATGTGCTGACTCCTGACTCTGTTTTATACCCTATGAAATTACTTAGAGCTTTCAATTCCTTTCACCCCATAATGTAGGTTTACTTTAAAATATCACATATATTTGTGCTTACTACAGATTTTGCAAACATGTATCCGAAGAGTGATTGCATAGGGAAAATACTTACCTAATAAATTTTTGCAGTCTAATGATATTTTGTGCTGAGTACCTTCCTCCTTTTCAGACTAAAGAAGTAGCTCATTATTCTAAATCAGTATATGGCTTTTGCCTACACCACTGAAATTCAGGCGAATTGCCAGCATTGGATTAAATGACTTGAATTTCTTTTATGCTAGCATCCAGAATCTTTACATTATCAAGTAATGACAATGACTGAAGAAACTCTTCAGTTTGTAATTAATTCTTATATTATTATATTTAGTAATACTAAATATTAGTAGTACTCAGTATTCCACACATACATTATTTCATTTAATTCTCATAACATAACTTTAAGGAAGGCAGTATTATTCCTGTTTTAAGGAAAGGGAACCTCAGATAAGGTATAAATTTGCCCAAGTTCACATAAGAAATAATCAGTGGATTTGCTATTAAAACCTGGGTCTGCTGATATCAAAGCTAATAACCAGTTTTTAATCTTTTAGAGTTACTAGTTTGGTAAGCAAGAGAAAACCAGGAAAAAAAAAAAGGATAACTGTGTTAAGCAACCCTCCAAATCTAGAGTGAACTGGGATTCCATTCCTGTATTTAGATAGTTGGAAAATTATTCTATCATATTCCAACATTAAAAGCAACTCCATCTTTATCATACTAAAAATGCCATAAGTTAACATTCAATTGGACCATTTATTTTAGTAAATCTACGTTTCTTTGGCAATTCTAATACCTGTCACGCAGTTTTACTCAGAGTGTGGCCCTGTGCCTGAGGAACTTCTCGGATGCTTGTTAAATAAAGAATTCTGGGACCTACTCTAAACTTTCAGAACCAGACCCACCTGGGTAGGTATCAAAAAACCTACATTTTAAAACTAATACTTAGATCTGTGCCTCCTTTTTGCTAAATCCCTTCAATCTCTATTCTCCCCACACCCCCATAGCTGTCAGTATCTGTGAGTCTACTCTCCATCTATGAGTCTGTCTCTATTTTGCTTGTTAGTTCAGTTTGTTCATTAGATTCCCCATATGAATGAAATGTAGTATTTGTCTTTCTCTGACTGGCTTGTTTCACTTAGCATAATGTTTTCTGGGTCTATTCATGCTGTCACAAATGGTAAAATTTTCTCTTTCTTTCTTTCTTTTTCTTTTCTTTTTATTTAATTTTATTATTCTTATATTATATCCATCCCCTTTTTACTCCCCTCTGTCCCCTTCCCCACCCACCCACTCCCCCACAAAGTCAATCCCATATGTTGTCCATGTCCATGGTTCTTCCATACTAGTTCCTTGACTAAACTGCTCCCCTTCTTTGCCTCCTCCTCCCCTCTCCCCCTGTCCTCTAAAGGTCTATTCACTGTATTTATGTATCTGGTTCTGTTTGCTTCTTTGCTTTGTTCATTATTGTCCTGTAATGGTGAGATCATATGGGATTTGTCTTTCACTGACTGGCTTATTTCACTAAGCATAATACTCTCCAGTTCCACCCATGTTATTGCAAAGGGTAGGAGTTCCTTCTTTCTTTTTGCTGTTTAGTATTCCATTGTGTAAATATACCAAAGTTTTTTTTTTCTTTTTTTTTAATTTAATTTTATTGTTGTTGTATTACATCCACCCCCTTTTTGCTCCCCTCTGTCCCCTTCACCACCCACACATTCCCCCCCAAAATCAATCCCACCTGTTGTCCATGTCCATGGTTCCTTAATACTAGGTTCTTGTCTAAACTGCTCCCTTTCCTTGCCTCTTCCTCCCTCTCCCCCCAACCCTCTTCCCCCTAACCACTGAAGGCCTATTCACTGTATTCTGTCTTGGTGTGGTCCTTTTTGGATCCAACTTGTTTGGGACTCCCCATGATTCCTTTACTTGTATATCTACTTCTCTCACCAAATTAAGGAAGTTCTTTTCTAAATATACCAAAGTTTTTTGATCCATTCATCCACTGATGGGCACTTAGGCTGTTTCCAGCATTTGGCTATTGTAAATAGTACTGCTATGAACATAGGGGTACATAGGTTCTTATGAATTGGTATTTTAGGGTTCTTCAGGTATAGTCCTAGTAGTGGAATTGTTGGATCAAAAGGCAGTTTCATTTTTAGTTTTTAAAGAAAAGCCCATACTGTTTTCCATAGTGGCTGCACGAGCCTGCATTCCCTCCAACAGTGCACCAGAGTTCCCTTTTCCCCACTACTCACCAACACTTGTTTGTTGATTTGCTGATGATTGCCATCCTGACAGGGGTGAGGTGGTATCTTATTGTGGTTTTAATTTGCATTTCTCTGATGACTAGTGATGTTGAGCATTTTTTCATATGTTTTTGGGCCCTTTGTATGTCTTTCTCAGAGAGTTGTCTGTTCAGGTCCTTTGCCCGTTTTGTAAATTGGGCTATCTGTCTCCCTGGTATGGAGTTGCATTAGTTCTTTATATATTTTGGAGATCAAACCCTTGTCTGAGGTATCATTGGCAAATATGTTTCCCCATACAGTTGGTTCCCTTTGAATTTTGCTAATGTTTTCTTTACCTAAACAGAAAATTTCAGTCTGATATAGTCCCATTTGTTTATTTGTTCTTTGAATTCCTTTGCCCTTGGTGAAGCATCAGTAAACATATTTCTGTGTAGGATATCTAAAATTTTACTGCCTATATTTTTCTCCAGGATCTTTATGGTGGCACTGCTTATGTTTAAGTCCTTTATCCATCTTGAGTTTATTCCAGTGTATGGTGTAAGTTGGCAGTCTAGTTTTATTTTTTTGCATGTTGCTGTCCAGTTCTCTCAACACCACTTGTTGAAGAGACTGTTTTTACTTCATTTTATGTTCCTTACCCCTTTGTTGAATATTAATTGACCATAGAGTCCTGGGTTTATTTGTGGGCTCTCTATTCTGTTCTATTGATCTATATGTCTATTCTTATGCCAGTACCAGACAGTCTTGATTACAGTAGCCTTGTAGTATAGTTTGATGTCCAGTATTGCTGAGGCTATTCGTTGGCATTTTTGGCTCCATATAAATTTTTGAAGTATTTTTTCTATCTCTGTGAAGTATGTCATTGGTATTTTAATTGGGATTGCATTGAATGTATAGATTGCTTTGGGTAATATGGACATTTTAATGATGTTAATTTTTCCCATCCATGAACATGGTATATGCTTCCATTTATTTGCATCTTCCTTAATATCGTTCTTCAGTGTTCTGTACTTTTCTGAGTATAGGTCTCTTACCTCCTTGGTAAAGTTTATTCCTAAGTACTTTATTTTTCTTTATCCCTAAAGTACTTATTCCTAAGTAATTTATTGCTATGATAAATGGGATTTGTTTTCTAGCTTCTATCTCTTATATTTCATTATTGGTATACAAAAATGCTTTTGATTTCTGAATATTGACTTTATATCCAGCTGTTTTGCCAAATTTGCTTATTAAGTTGAGTAAGTTTTTGGTGGAGTCTATCAGGTTTTGTATATACACTATGATATCATCTGCAAATAATGACAGTTTGACTTCCTCCTTTCCAATTTGAATACCTTTGATTCCTTTTTCTTCTCTGATAGTTAAGTCTAGAACTTCCAAAATGATGTTGAACAAAAGTGGAGAAAGTGGACAGCCTTGTCTTATTCCTAACCTTAGGAGGAAAGCTTTTAGTTTTTGCCTGTTGAGTATGATGTTGGCTTCAGGTTTCTCATATATGGCCTTTATTATGTTGAGATATGCTCCCTCTATTCCCATTTTGCTGAGTGTTTTTATCATTAATGGTTGCTGCACTTTATCAAATGCTATTTCAGCATCTATTGATATGATCATATGGTTTTTATCTTTCATTTTGTTTATGTGGTGTATTACATTTATTGGTTTGTGAATGTTGTACCATCCTTGCAACCCTGGGATGAAACACACTTGATCATGGTGTATGATCTTTTTCATGTATTGCTGAATCCAGTTGACCAATATTTTGTTGAGAATCTTAGCATCTATATTCATCAGAGATATTGGCCCGTACTTTTCTTTTTTAGTTGTGTCTTGACCTGGTTTTGGGATTAGAATAATATTGGCCTCATAGAAAGAGTTTGGGAGTTTTTCCTCTCCTTGGATTTTTTGGAATTGGTTGAGAAGGATAGGAGTTAGTCCTTCTGTAAATGTTTTGTAGGATTCACCTGTCTAGACTTCTGTTCCAGGGCTCTTGTGTTTTGGGAGATTGTTGATTACTTCTTCAATTTCACTAGTTGTTGTTGGTCTAGTCAGGATTTCTGCTTCTCCTGGATTCAGTTCTGGTAAATTATACATTTTTAGAAATTTGTCCATTTCACCCAGGTTGTCATATTTCTTGTCATATAATTGTCTATAGTAACTTCTTACAATCCTTTGTATTTCTGAAGTATCAGTTGTGATTTCTCCTCTGTCAATTCTGATTCTGTTTGAGTCCTCTCTTTTTCTTGATGAGTCTGGTTAAAGGCTAGTCAATTTTTTTTGTTTTTTTTTTTTTTCGTTTTTTTTTTTTCCCCAAAGAACCAGCTCTTGGACTTATTGATTCTTCAAATTGTAGTTTGAGTCTCTAAGTTATTTAATTCTGCTCTGATCTTGATGCTTTCCTTCCTTCTACTTGCTCTGGGCTTTGTTTGTTGTTACTCCTCTAGTTCTTGCAGCTTTATGGTTAGATTGTTTGTATGAGCTTCTTCTATCCTCTTTAGGTAGTCCTGTATTGCTATGAATTTCCCTCTGAGAACTGCCTTTGCTGTGTCCCATAGGTTTTGGGCTGTTGTGTATTCATGGTCATTTGTTTCCAGGAACTTTTTGATTTCATCTTTTATCTCATTATGAACCCATTCATTACTTAAAAGCATGTTATTAATCTCCATTAGTTAGAGTGTTTTGGTTTTTTCCCTTGAGGTTGGTTTCTAGTTTCAAGCCATTGTGATCTGAGAAGATGCTTGGTATGATTTCCATTTTCCTGTATTTTTGGAGGCTTGTCTTGTGACCTACCATGTGGTCTATCTTAGAGCATGTTCCATGTGCATTTGAAAAGAATGTATTTTGCTCCTTTGGGGTGAAAAGTCATATATATATATATATATATATATATATATATATATATATATATATATGTTAGGTCCATTTCTTCTAGAGGACCACAACATCTTTGATGATTTTTGTTTGAAAGATCTGTCCATTGTTGATAATAGGTTATTAAAATCCCTTACTATTAGTGTGTTGCTGTCTATATCCTTCTTGAAGTCCTCCAAGAAGGACTTTATATATTTGGGAGCTCCTATGTAGGGTGCATAAATGTTTACCAGAGTTATATCTTCTTGATGGATTGTTCCCTTAAGTATTATGAAATGTCCTTTGTCTCTTTTTATGGCCTTCTTGTAAAATCTATTTTGTCTGAAATAAGTATTGCTACTCCCACCTTTTTTTCATGTCCATTTGCTTGATATACATTTTTCCATCCCTTCACTTTCAATTTGTGTCAATCTTTTATTCTGATGTGTGTCTCTTGAAGACAGCATATATGTAGGTCATGTTTTCTTATCTATTCAGCTATCCTATGTCTTTTGATTGGCACATTTATCCATTTACATTTAAGGTTATTATTGATTGATACTTATTTATTGCCATTTTTCTCCTTTGTACCTGTGTTCCTCTCTGTCTCTCTGTTGAAGTATTTTAGCATTTCTTGCAATGCTGATTTGGTAGAGGTGTATTCTTTTAGTCTTCTTTTGTCTGGAAATCTCCTTATTTCTCCTTCCATTTTGGATGAGAGCCTTGCTGGGTAGAGTATTCTTGGTTGCAGGCCTTTGCTTCCCATTACATGGAATATTTTTTGCCATTCCCTCTGGCTTGTCTTGTTTCTGTTGAATCATCATTTGATAACCTTATCAGAGCCCCCTTATATGTTATTTGCTGTTTCCCTCTTGATGCTTTTAATATTTTGTGTTTGTGTTTGAAATTTGCCATTTTAATTCTAATGTGTGTTAGAATGGATCTGTTTGCATTAATCCTCATTGGTACCCTCTGTGTTTCTTGAACTTGAGTAAGGTTTTCACTCATCATGTTAGGGAAGTTTTTTGTCATTACTTTTTTGAACAGGTTTTCCATTCCTTGTTTGTCTTTTCTTTCTGGTATCAATGTGATATGAATATTATTGTTTTTCATGTTGTCCTGCAGTTCTCTTAAAACCTCTTCATTCTTGTTCACCCTTTTTTCATTCTGTTGCACTGTCTTGGAATATTTTTCTACATTGTCCTCCAGTTTGCTGATCCAGTACTCTGCTTCCTCTAGCCTGCTGTTGATTCCTTCTATTGTATTCTTCAATTCAGAAATTGTATTCTTCATTTCCTCCTAGCTCTTACTGATAGTTTCTATGTCCTTTTTATGCTGGTATAGTTCTCATTAAGTTCCTTGTAGCTTCCCTGGAGTTATTTATATTTACCCTGGAATTGTTTGTAGTTTTCTTTGAGCTGGCTGAGCTCATTGAGCTTCTCTGTCATCATTATTTTGAATTCCATATCTGATAGTTTGCTTGCTCCTGTTTCATTTAGTGATCTTTCTAGGAATTCCTCCTTTCCTTTTGGTGATGGATTATTTCTTTTTCTCCCCAGTTTTAGGTTTCATTGTAATCCAATCAGACTGTGACTAGCTGCCAGGCTAAGGAACTACTAGGCTGGAAGGATTGAATTAGTTGTATTCCTTTAAATTTGTGACCCACCACGAAGCTCAGATGCAGTTTGCGGTGACAGACCACTTCAGTTGTAAATCAATAAATCAGCTACCAAACTCAGGCCCTACTGGGCTAGACAGAGAGGTTCAATTGTAATCCAGTTGATCAGCCGCCAGCTCAGGAGCTCCAGTGATTCACCCACCAGCTCAGGTGCAGCCTGGTGGGACAGATTCAGATATAAATCAATGAATCTGTGATCAGCCACCAGGCTCAGGTTGGGTAGGCACCAAGATCCAATTGTAATCCAATAAATCTGTGTTCAGCCACCAAGCTCAGGAGGTGCTGGGCTAGACAGCAAGGTGCAATTGTAATCCAATGAATCTGTGATTAGCCACCAGGCTCAGGTGGCACTGGGCTAGACTGAAAGATTCTATTGTAATCCAGTGAGTTTGTGATCAGCCACCAGGCCCAGAGGCCAGTGTGTGGGACAAACCAACTCAGTTGTAAACCAATGAATCCATGATGAGCCACCAGGCTCAGTTGCCACTGTGTGGGGCTGTCTGACCCAGCTATAAGTCAGAGAGTTTGTACTCAGCCACCAGGCCCAAGCATTGCTGGGCTTGAAATACTTCTTCAGGTGCCAACTATTGTACCTATGCTCAGACATGGCAAGGAGGGATAGATTTATTGAGATGTAAGTCAAAGAATTGTCATTAGGCACCAGGCTCAGGTGCTGCTGGGTGGGGCAGATTGCTTCCAGTGGGTGAGGCTATGAGGACCCTCATAGGGAAGCAGCTTGGCATAGCGCAGTCCACCAAATTGTGTAGCTGATGAGTCAGCACCGGGATCCCCACAGCCACTTCCCCACTTCTCTAAGCCACTGCCGCAAACTCTCCCCCATGTGTCTCCAGTCCACTCTGTCCTCCCTCTGCTGGAGCCCAGTGTAGGTGGGCACCAATGTATTTTCCTTATGGTCACCTTAGTAGTTCTCTGTCTCCAGCACTCTCTCAGGCCAGCAAACTCCACAGCTTTCTGCCCTTCTCAGCTATATGCTGCTCTGCTCTCAGCCATGTTGCTATAGCTGGGACACCCAGCTGGGGGACCAGAACCCGACCTTCTCAGGTGGAGCCCCCAGCTCCATCATTTTGGCTGCTGCCAGCCAGCCCTCTCACGTTCCTGTGATTCCTATCAGTCATGTTGTGATGAAGCATCATTTCTTGTTCTGTTCATGGTTATAAGACATCTTTCCAGCTGGTGTTCTGTTGGTAATTCCAGCTGACTTTTTCTCCAAAAAAGTCATTCCAGATGCAACCTGGGAGGAGATTGTTGTAACTCCATTTACTCCTCTTCCATCTTGCTGGAACCTCTCTCTCTTTAAAAAAAAAAAAAAAATTTTTTCATTATGGATGAACAGTATTCCACTGTGAAATGCCTGATAGTTGTCTTATCTACTCATCTCCTGATGGACACTTGGTGATTGTAAATGCTGCAATGAATATAGGTGTACTTCTGTTCCTTTGAATTAGTGTTTTGGGTCCTTTCGGATATATTCCCAGAAGTGGAATTACAAGGTCAAAAGGCAGATTCATTTAAAAATTTTTGAGGTATCTCCATGCTGCTTTTCACAGAGGCTGCACCAGTCTGCATTTCCAACAATAGTGTAAAAGGGTTCCCCCTTTTCCCATATCCTTGACAGTGCTTGTTGTTTGTTGATTTATTGATGTTAGCCATTCTGACAAGTGTGAGATGATGTTTTATTGTAATTTCAATTTTGCATTTCTCTGATGGTTAGTGACATTGAGGATCTTTTCATATGTCTATTGGCTATCAGTATTTCCTCTTTGGAGAAGTGTCTATTCAGGTCCTTTGTCCATTTGTTAATTGGGTTATTTGTTTTTTTGATGTTGAGTTTTGTAAGTGCTTTAAAAATTTTGGATATTAACCCCTTATCAAATGTATCAATAAATATATTTTCTCATCCTATGATCATATTAATAGATGCAGAAAAAGCATTTGATAAAATCCAGCACCCATTTATGATTTAAAAAATCTCAACAAAGTGGGAATAGAGGGAACATACCTCAACATAATAAAGGCCACATATGACAAACTCACTGTCAACATCACACTCAATTGAATATTAAGATCAGGAACAAGACAAGGATGTCTGCCTTCACTGCTCTTATTCCACATAGTACTGGAAGTCCTAGCCAAAGCACTCAGCTAAGAAGAAATAAAAGGCATCCAAATTGAAAAGGAAGAAGTAAAATTGTCATTATTTTCAGATGACATGACATTGTACATAGAGAACCCCAAAGATTCCATTGAGAAACTATTAGAACTGGTAAATGAATTCAGTAAAGTAGCATGGTACAAAATTAATATGGAAAACTCAGTTGCATTTTATATGTCAATGAACTAACAGAAAGGGAAATCAAGAGAACAATCCCATTCACAATTGCTTCAAAATGAATTGAATACCTAGAAATAAACCCAACCAAGAATGTAAAAGATCTGTATTTGGAAAATTACAAGACAACAAGAAAAGAAATTGAAGAAGGTATAAATAAGTGGAAATACATACCATGTTCACAGATAGGAAGAATTAACATCATTAAAATGTCTATACTACCCAAATCAATCTATAGATTCAATGCAATTCCTATCAAGATTCTAATGATGCATTTCACAGAACTAGAACGAATATTTCAAATATTTATATGGAACTACAAAAGGCCCCACATATCAACAGTCATCCTGAGCAAGATGAACAAAGTTGGAGGAATCATGCTATTTAATATCAATACCATAAGGCCAGAGTAATCAAAACAGCCTGGTACTAGCATAAAAACAGACATATAGATCAATGGAACAGATTAGAAGAGCCCAGAAATGAACATAAGCATTTACAGTCATTCAATACTCAACAGAGGAAGCACGCACATACAATGTGCTAAAGATAGTTTATTCAATAAATAGTGTTTGGAAAACTGGCCAGATACATGCAGAAAAATGAAATTAGACCACCTTCTTATACCACAAAATTAAATTCAAAATGGGTCAAAGACGTAAATGTTAGGCCCAAAACCATAAAACTTATAGAAGAAAACATAGGCAGCAAAATCTTGGACATAGCTTATAGCAATATTTTATTAGATATAATACTCCAGGCAAAGGAAACAAAAGAAAAAATAAATGGGACTACATCAAATTGAAAAGATTTTGCACAGAAAGGGCAACATCAACAAAATATAAAGCCTGTATTTATACATAGTGATGAGATGGGGAAGAGCCCCAGCTGATCCATACTGCATCTGACAGAATGGAAAATTAGTAGTATGCTAGCTATCTTTCAGGATTCATCCTGCATATATTAGTATCATAAGAACACCAATATTTTGTCAGTCATAATACTATCTAATTAAAAAATTAAATTTTCCAATCTACTTTGTAGCTAGCTATAGTGATTATGTTACATTCAGGCCATGAAATACAAGTGAAAATTGTATTTCATTGCCAGGAAGTATCCTCTAAAGACAATGGTTCTCTCACCTTTTCTATTTAGTCAAGCTTTCTGGAATGCAAGTGTAATGACTAGAGCTCCACCAACTTTCTTAGCCTATAGAGCAAATGCAAGCCCCATTCAGTAGAGAAAAAAATGATAGAAAGAGCCTGGTTCCATAACAATGTGAATCTTTCATATTTCTCTGGAAAGTCTATCTATCGCTGGATTTATTTTATAGGAGTGAGAAATTAATCTCTATCAGCCGCTGTTTTTCAGATCTTTGTTTCTTACCATAGGACCTCATCCTCCCTAGTACAAAGCACTGTATTTGTCAATACTTGTAAGCCAGGACTCTACCATAGACTATCAATTTGGCCAACATACTTCTTAAATTTGGGCACTTTTTCTCACTCACAAAGATGTGATTGTGAGTACTACAGCTCCAACACAGGTGAGATAATGCAAGCATGGTAGCTTACATCCTTCCAAATGTGAAGCACAATTCCATGCATGTCAGCCAGTCTGCCAAAATGATACTCTGCATTTTTTGAACAGCTTTGGCAGCTAACCCACAATCAGCAGAGGCTCGTCAGCAGCAGTTTGTAAAGATCCATGGGGTTTGTGAAGGGTCACCAGACTCACTCAGAAGCAGCTGGAGGAATGATTTCTGTGAATTCCCCAAAGGTCCATAAACTCCAGGAACTTCAAACTAGCTGATGAGTACATTTATTCTGATACTTATTTGCTTAATGAAAAATCATACTGATTCACTTCAAATAAAACATAGCTCTTCTGTGTCATTCCTAATCATCAGCTGTTGTGGAATTCTGCAGTTGGAAGAGGATTTAGAACTTAAAGCATTCAACAACTGGAATTTACATTTGAGGAAAATGGCCTCAGAAAGCAAAATGACTAATATAGAACCACCCACCTAAGCTTGGGTTAGAACTGGGAGCTTCTGGTTCTCAATCCATCATCTTTTCTCTAAACTAACCTTTCCCAAAAGGTCATTTTATACCTTTTCTCTACTTGAACTTAATCTAACTCCATAACATCTACTTACTAAGCATTTAGCTGAGATCTTTCAAGCTGAGTCCAACTTTTGCATTTATTTTAGTCTTATCTCAATACCTCTATAGAATTAAAAAGAAAGTGTCCCTTTTCCCTTCTTGGCATTTTCTCCTGAATTCCTAAAGCAAATGGCTTCTTCAATTATTATTCTTCTCTTTGGGCATTTATATTCTCTCCCAAGCAGTTACTTACCTCCTGCTTATATATACTAGACCTTTCCTATCTTTAAGTAATTTATACCTTTAATGTTTTATACAGAATTTATTGGGCTTTCTGAGTTTTCAAATTCTTCATTTTCTGGGCAGCTTTGTTTTAGAAATGTTTATTCCAGATCTTTGTCACTTCATTACTTTATCCTTATTTACTTATTTTTGTCATTTTCTGACTCTCCCCTTCTTATCCCATTTCTCTGTAATTGATATCACACATCCTTGAATCCCCAATAACTAGCATAGTGCCTAGCACATATGAATAAAGAAATGAATAAAATAGTCAATTAGTGAATAACTAAAAGAAAATCATGATAATTAGTAGAAAATCTGACTGCTAATTAATGATCCTTAAGTTGAAAGCAGGCTGTCATAAATATACAAAATAAAATGCATGGAAAGGAATAGCAAACAGTGAGTGAGTAGCAGAATAAGATCTTGTACATATGTGTTCTGACTCTAGAGTCTGTATTCTTAGTTCCTCACACTACAAGTGCTTACTACCAAGAGTTTCCCAAGTGAAGGTGATATGCCAAAAAATATACTCTACATATTCTCACCCAAAGCAGCATTCCCAAAACATCTTACCAGCTTGCATGGTGACTGAAATTTTTATTATTAACCATAATTTTTACAGAAAGCACTTTTGAAGAAATAGAAAAAAGAACCCCATAAGTGTGTCATATGGCATGAATGGCATAAAGCTCTAAGCAACCATTAATACTTTTACTAAAATAGTTAATCAGATAAACATAATTGAGACTTGACAGACTTTTGAGGAAATAGAACATGAGACAACAAGTTGAGTTTTAAAATGTTGGCAAGGACAGAGTCTTAAAATGTCAAAAGATTAGGAAAGAAAAATAGTAGAAAGAGAGACCAGGTAGGATGATTACACTAAAGAATATTTGAAGAAAAGGAGGAAAAGCAGATTGAAAGTTTGGACAAAATGAAAAGTTTCCATTTGCTACCACTGAAGTATTTCATGTCGCTTAGCCACTTTCATCTCACCTGGTAGTGCCTGATTTGAATATAGTTATTTTATTTGATATTCTATGTCTCACTTGGAGTCATATAATTGGGACAAACAATTTTCTTTCTGTAGGTCTGGTTGCATATTTTTTTTTATTGTCACATGTCAGTTTATTGAGAAAGTGAGATGCTAGAGGTTAATTCTAGTCACATGATTCCTTTTCAGTATGTCAAAGAAGACTCCAAAGTCCACAAATCATTTATTATGCAATTATTACTTTCCCATATTTTGTTCAGAAACACAAAGTTCAAATACAAAAAAAAATGTTCAAGTGACTCTCAAAGCTGGTTTTTGTTTTTGTGTTTTTTACTCCAAAGGGTGGTTGCTTAGGGTCAGGAAATACAGTGATATGAAAGCAAAACAAAAATGGAAGATGTAAATGACAAATATTTTTGCTGCATTGCATTTTCAAAGTTTCAAATCTTCCCAAATTTTAAAACTATTTTTGCACTGAAAGAGGAATCAATAGTTTTCATTCCAGTCTTGTCAACTTTAGCCAAAGCCTTTTGTGCTGTAGTCATTTTGCTATTTTTCTTGTCAGTCTTAAAATCTTTAGTATTAAACTTAGTGTAATCTTCTTTTGCTTCTACGGGTTCATGTGATAACTTTGCTTTCTTTAATGGAGGTCCTGGCAATGAAGCTGAAGGTTCTGGAAGCTTTAAATATTTAGATAAGTCATCACTTAATTCTTTAGGGATGTAATCAGATATTAGACTATGGGCATAACAAATATAGTCCTCTTCCTTGTTACTGGAAATCTGGTGACTAGAGAAAAATGAAGTTGACTGTACCTGAACATCAACATTTATGTTATCGGTTTTTAATGCTGCCATAGTCTGATTAACCCTTTTTACCAGCCACTTTTAATGCCTTCTCTTTGCTATACTTGTAATATTTCTTTTTGTCTATTTCTTTTTCCTGTCACATGTCAAAGTAATGTCTCAAGTTCAGGAAGTTGCAGCAACAAGATGCAATTTGGAAACATGTCATCCACCACATATGGTGGATGATCTAAAGGCAGAATCTTTTGTCAGCCTTTAGAAGGTAGTGGAGGAGCAGAAACAAAGGGTCCAAGGGTATGGAAAGGTGGAGAAGACCTCCTGATTGAACTGACGGATTTATAAACCAAGAATGGTGTTTTTCCTTGAAGACTTTTATTTCAAAAAGCTGCTGTAGACACATATTGAACAAGCAAAGGGCTCCTTCCCCTGAACATAGGTTAACTAACTTGATAAACATAAGACCAGTTATCATCTTCTTTGAAATATCTTTTATTATTTATTTATTATTTTAAAAAATAATAATTTTATTATTTCCAGAGAGAGAGAGAGAGAAGAAGGGAGAGAAGCAGAGAGGGAGAGAACCATCAATGTATGGTTGCCTTTCACTTGCCTCCAGCCCTGGATCTGGCTGGAGACCTGGCTTGCAACCTGGTTACGTGCCTTGGCTGAGAAATCAAACTAGAGACCTTTGGGTTCGCAAGCTGGAACATTATCCACTGTGCTACCAGCCAGGGCTTGAACCATCTTTTAAATATTCTGGAAGTAGGAACACGTATTGCCTGGCGCTAGTTCCTTCCTCGCAGTCCTCACAGCCTGCCATTCAGTCTGCCTTCTTCCAGAGCAGAGTCTGGTTACATATTTTAAGAGGAATTATTAATAAACATAACTTAGATAGCTTTCTCATACCTGGAAGAATAATCTCTAATTTCATAGTATAGGTCTAACACAAAACTAAGTCTAATATATAAAATCTTGCATTAGCAATTATTTTTGTTAGCATCAAAGTTTCCGCATATACTGAGGTGCTCCTGGAGGATCAAAATACTGCTTCAAGAAACAACCTTTGAGCTAGGTATTTTTGTGTGAGAGCCAATCTCTGCCTTCATTTCATGCCTGCCAACCCTGTGTCTTTTAAGCTTTTAATAAATAACAATTAGTTTAAGCAATATTTTTTTGTAATCTCTCACATATAGAACCTCATGTTAAATGTTTTGTAAAGATGCTATAGCATGTTTTATTATCAATTTGATCTTATGAGCCCCTCAGTCAGTAAATCCCCTTTTGTTTTTCTATCTGACAAGATTCTACATGTATATTAGACACAAATTATCTATTTTTGTTAGCAGTTCACTGGCTCTGTGAATCATAAATCTGTCTGAAGTACTGCTGAAAATGTAAGCCTCCTTAATCTTGATGGCATACACACTGAAAAAGAGATCTTAAGTGAATAGTAGCTAATTCCTTGTATTTGGAAGAGCAATGCTATTGAGCCTTTCTCTAATCCACAGGATTTTAACGCAATTCAAAGTTCTGCAAGAGTTCACTTAGTTCTTAGCTAACCTCAGACAGTAGAACTTTCTCTAGATACTGCATTTGAAAAATAGTCTTGTGTTTCCTTTCCTTTAAAAAAATATTTATTTTTAGAGAGAGGAAGAAGGGAGGGAGGGAGGGAGGGAGAAAAAGAGAGAGAGAGAGAGAGAAACAGCAATGTGTGGCTGCCTCTCACAACTGGGGTCCTGGCCTGCACCCTAGGCATGTGCCCTGACTGGGGATCAAACCAGTAACCCTTTGGTGTGCAGGCCAGTGCTCAATCCACTGAACCACACCAGCTGGGCTTCTTTCTTTTTAAAACTAAATGGTAAGATTAGGTACTGGGAGAACAGTTTATAAATATGCACTTATAGAGATGCTAACAGTTATGTTGATTTCAGATGAACTTCGAAGTTCATTTTGTAAGACACCATCATAGGAATAGAGCATTTGAAGAAGTGAAACAGGATATCAAAATATGGCTCTTTCTGCCTGGAAATTTAGGCCAAGGTCCTGAAGCTGAGAATAACAAATACAAAGTACTCCTATGGTTAAAGAAAGACAGCCCATTTATAAATGAAGTGGCAAAAAACAATTCTATCAAAGAAGGATTCAATATGTGGTAAGTGATGGGGAACCAAAGGCTATTTAAAGAGAATATTACCCACTCCTTGGCTAGAGGAAGTCTTCTTAACAGAGGCAGACTTGAAGAGGGCCACTAGAGTGCTTGACCTATGAGATCTGAATTCAGGAAAAGATAGAGGATAGTATGAGGCTTGTATGTTTGAAAAAGTTAAGTGACTTAACCTTTCTGCAAAAAGCCAAGAGAAGAGAAAAGATATAAGAAGGAGCAAGCATTGAAACAAAGGCATGTCTTTTCTATGGACCAGGGGTCATGCATGTAGGCTTCCATGGGCACTCTTGACAAGTTTTCCCTCCATAAAACAACCTGGAAAGCTACCTACCAGCACAAAAGAATGAATTTCCAGAGGCCAGAGGCTTAAGAGCAATTATAGTGGTTGGCTAAAGGAAATACCACTAATTCAGGGAGCGGCAATTGGACATTGCAGCAAGACAAAAAAGGAACCCACAGAAGCATCCATCCTATGAAAGAACCAGCCAGACATCTGACACCCAGAAGTCACCAACACCTGATACAATCAAACAAATATAAGAACTTTCCACCCCTTATATCCTTTCCTTCCCCCTTCTCCGACCCTGCAGAGTTAGGAGAAAGAAGTAGAAGAGCAAAATGGGAAAATATTGAAGAAGCTGTAACTGTTTTCTCTGCATCCTGGGCTAAGCCTGTGCAGGGAAAGGGATAAGTTTTAAAATAGAAAAGAATGAGGAATTTAAGGTTTATATGTTTTTGGTTGTAGGTTGGACTGAAATTTTAATTGGGGGTTGAAAAAATGAGATTATACTTTTACACCTTCTAGTGTCTTAAAGCTATGATGTCTTCTGGGGACTTTATGCAGGAATGAAGATGAATGAACCAACAGCGTAAGGTTAATAGGGAATGTTGAGAAACAATAAATTTGCCTTTAACTTGAACCCTACTGAATATAACTCAATAAACCACTTAAAAACATAAGGACTTAGAAGGAAGAGAACTGGAAACTCTTCAGTTATAAATAAAAAATCAGTTTCTCAACCATTGCAACATCCCTTATGTCCTCAAATGAAATGGAGAAAATTAACTTAAGCCTCTTTGAGCTTTAAAGTTCAAATAAACTATTTAACCAGAACATTAGAGCTGGAAAGGGTCAATAGAGATTGGAGAGATAATGATATAATGAATATTAACTACAAAAATCATACATATCAAATAATAATTCCCACTTTATTTTTAACTTTTAAAAAAGATTTTATTAATTATTTTCAGAGAGAAGGGCAGAGAGGGAGGAAGAAAGGGAGAGAAACATCAATGTGTAGTTGCCTTTCACCTGCCTCCAGCTACAGACCTGGCTGGAGACCTAGCTTGCAACCTGGTTATGTGCCCTGGCTGGGAATCGAACCAGCGACCTTTGGGTTTGCAGGCCTGTGCCTATCCACTGAGCCACCAGTCAGGTCCCTAGTTCTCACTTCAAATGCTGTCTGGAAACAGTCAACCATGAAACTGAAAACATAGCTAATAGATTGTTTGCATTAGTTTGTATTAGTGTTCTATCATGGGCATGACAAATTCAGTGGCTTAAGCAATACAAGTTTATTATGTCAAAGTGGATCAGAAGTCTGATGGGCCCATCTGATTCCTCAACTCATTTCACAAATCCAAAATCAAAGTGTTGGCAGAGCTGTTTCCCCCACTGGATGCTCTAGGAGGGAATTCAGTTCTTGCTGTTATAGGACTGACATGTCTGCTTTCTTACTGGCTATTAGTGACAGCCATTCTCAGCTTCAGGGGGATGCCTCACTCATTGGTTGGCCCACTTCCTCCATCTTCAAAGTGAGAAATGGCAGGGCAGGTTCTTCCCATGTTTCAAACCTTTCCTGCATCTTCTATTGTCCTCTCTCTGACTGCACCCAACAAAGATTCTCTGCTTTTACAGATTTGATTAGGGTACTCTTTTTATCACAAAGGGCACATTGTTTAAGTTATATCTGCAAAGCCTCTTTTGTCATACAGGGTAACATAGTTGAAGTTTCTAGGAATGAGAGTGGAGACATCGTTGGAGAGCCATTATTCTGCCTGCCACAGCGGGAATTCCCGGCAGCCTCTATTTTCAGGGTGAAGCTGGAGACTAGGTTATTAGCTGAGAGTGAACTAGGCAGTGACATTATTGAAGGACTGAAGGAAGAAATAAGATTCAGAATAGCTATAGTGAGGAGTATATTGGGAATTATTAAAAAGAAAACAAAACAAGACCCTGTGGTAGGGATAAGGGATTCAGGGTGGGCTAGGCACCCTTTGGCAGCCAGCCATGTATAATTAGGAGTCATGTAATTACACACTTGCTGGGACCACCATCTTTATTCTGCCACAGGTCACAGCCAGGCTTGATCTGATTGGTTTTTTTTTTTTTCACCCTTACAACCTTCCATGAATTCGTTGGCATAGTACATGGCCAAAAACTGGAAGTGTCTTTGATCCTTTGCTCTGATGCAGTGATTATAGTTTGGTCAATGGCAGCTGACTCTGGGAAGGTGAACTGCAAAGGGCTATAAAGTGAAAACTTGATATGTGCACCATTGAAAACTGGGCAGGCACCCAGCCATAAGGAACCTCTCTATGGCAATAGAAGAGTGAGAGCGGCAGAGCTGTCTAACATAGCAGCCCCACGTGGTAGCCAGAAGTAATAGCTCTATCGGAAAGTTCACTCTAATTATTCTTTATTAATATACAAGTTAAAGGCACTGCAAATGTGTTGAGAGCTAAAAAGCATTACACTGCAATTATAGTAATAGTGTTGACTCTCAAGTTACCAGAACTCCCCTCATTTCCCAGGTTAGCACTGGAACAAAAGGTTAAAATGATTGGCTCCCGATTTAGTAGTTTTATCTCAGTGTTACCAACTGAATTTGTAACAAGGTTTTTATCTTTAAAGGGGAAATAAACCCTTTAATTTCCTCTTTAATTTCTCCTTCCCATTTCTTCCCTTCCTGAAAAGTTCAGACCTGAAGCCATTAAGTAGGGTTGGGTTGATTGAGGCAGATGTTTGTACCAGGGCAAGGGGAGCTGGGATAACCCATTGTCATGGAGTGCAAGCAGGTGAGGCGAGTTTCCCCATGGAGAGTCCACTTGATGCAAGGGGTCAGCCCTCTGGGATAAGGAGGGTGTCATATAAGAATGCAGCCCAGAGCATGAGCAGTTTGAGGAGGTGCCATCATGGGGAGTGCCATGGAAAGCCAGAGCCTAAGTGGGAGTGTCAGAGGTGGTGCTGATGGACAGAGACCAGGTGGCATAAGGAAGGCATCCACATAGTGGGACAACTCCTTATGGAGGCATCCGCATATGGAGGTGACCTGGGCTAGGGTGTTGGAGTCATTGAGAGTATGGAGGGTGTCTGTGCAGGGTGTGAGGGGCAGGTTGACTGGGAATGTCAGGGCCCAAGCAGGGTGAGGGTGTGTCCTTGCAGGAAAGTGCCCATCCCAACAAGGTGAGGAAGCTGGGTGTCTGCACCCCATCAAATGTGCAGGGTACCCATACAGGGGAGGGTTTTTGGCTTTATGCTAAATCCATAATGATCTCAAGATTCTTTATTTAATTATATTCACAAAGACCCTTTTTTCAAATAGTCACAATCACAGATATCTTTTAAGAGTTCACTATTTAAGCCACCAAACCGCACTAAATTATTTGGGGGTGATCAAGGCATCAGGCTGGCAACTTATCCTCAAATAGTTTAAAAAAAACATTTGTATTGACTTCAATTTTTTAATAAGTTGAGATTTTTTCAAAGTTAGAATAGTTAGGAACAAAGTAGATGAATAGTTTTGGCAGGTTATCTTAGCAGTTCATAAGACAGACTAGAGTGAGATTGTCTCTGTTTAAGATCTACTCTTATTGTGTGAATTTGGTCAGATCACTGAACCCATTACAGCCTCGGTGTTTATAAAATGGGCATAGCAATATCCATTTCATAGATTTGTGACAATAATTGAAACAGTGGTTATAAAGAGCTTAGCAAAATGCTTACCACTTAGTGAATGAAAGTTAATATTATTGTATCATCATTACTAACATCATTAAAATGACCTAATGTTGACTTTTACACAATAACTGAAGGCCAGAGATATGCTTGCAGTTTGATGAAACATTCCACAACTTAATAGGTCAGTAGCACTTGCCCTTCTTACCCTAGTTTTCCAAACCATACAGTCTTGCTTTTTTCTCATAATTATTGTGTCATGTTCTTAAGCTCAAATTTGTGGGGTTTTAATTTTTAAATGCCTTAACCTAGCCACTCAAAGATCTGGAGATTCTCAGAAGATAGCGTATTATTATAGTTAGGTAAATATCTATGTTGATTATGGTAGCATTTATGTATACATTCAGTGACAAGAAACATAAAGCAAAACTAGAGTGACTAAAACAAGTACAGGTTTGTTTTTCTCACACAATAAGTCAAGAAGCAGGTAGCCCACACCTGGAGGGGCAGCTCACTGATGTCGGCAAGGACCATCCTGGGCATGTTAGTTTCCGTTCTTTAATGCCTATGGTTGCAAGACAGTTATAGTACATTGAGATTGCATATCCATGCTCCAGGCACTATAAGAGAAGCACAGATAAAAGAACCAGTCTAATTGAGTCTGTCTTTTATTATCATTATTTTTTTTACCAATAGAACAAAACTTCCCAGAAGCTTCTCTCCACCAGACCCCCTTTATGCCACCTTGGTCAGGACTGAGTCACATGATTTCCCAGAGAGAAATCACTGAGGAGTGGAGCAGATGGGAAGAGGGATGGCATTACTGGAATTAATTTAGATGGCTTATGATTTAACTGAGACAGGAATCAACTTTCTCAGTGGGACCAACCTTGGTATGTTTAGTGAACATTCTGTTAGTAAAGAAGAAGAGGAGGGGGGAATGTAATGTGTAGGTAATGGGTAGCTTCTGTCATAATTAGCCATGACCATTTGCCAATCTTCAGAGATAAAAATCCCTCCTTTTAAAAATGTCATATATCACCCTGGCTGGTAGCACAGTGGATAAGGCGCTGGCCTGAGAACCCAAGGGTCACTGGTTCGATTTCTCAGCCAGAGCACATAACCAGGTTGCAAGCCAGGTCTCCAGCCAGGTCCCCAGCTGGAGGCAGGTGAAAGGCAATAATACACTGATGTCTCTCTCCCTTTATTCCTCCCTCCCTGCCCTTCTCTCTGAAAATAATGAATACAATTTTCAAAACAAACAGAAAACCCCCTCATTCCTTTAAAAAAAAGTAATATATCGACTCATCACCAGACTCTTCTGAAAATAAAAATTAACCTACGTTATACTAGCAAATTAGGTAAGCAATTGAGAAACAGTAGTTTTTTATTGTTAACATATTTTTCAGATATGAATATAAAATAGAAACACATTGGATCCTTTTAAATAAAATATTGGATAAAACCTATTAAATTAGTTTCAGTTTGGGGTTAAAAACTCTCGGTGTTAGAAAGAAGAAAAAGTTTTAATTGTGTGAAAGATGAAATCTAATCTAAAGTCCTTAAGGAGTGGAAGAGACTCTGTTTTTATCTTCATGATCTGGGAAAAACAAACCTAAAATAAGTAGAATATAAACCCAAAAGTTGTTCTTCAATACAACCTTATAGAGATCATCTAGTCCTGCTTTCTCTCCACAAATATGAAAGAACTGAGGCCCAGAGAGAGATTGCCAGAGGCTGCAAAATTGTTAGGGGATGTGGAACCAGATCTCAGGCCTCCTGAACCCCTATCTGGTGTTCTTTTATCTGTAGGCCTCTGAAGCTGAAGTAGTCCAACAATTTGGAGACAGGTATTTGTAGTGAGTTGTCTTGATTCATGTTGAGAAGAGATAAGGAGCTAGAGAATTTTTTAGAGACCCTAACCTCTGGCTAAGAAGGGAAAACCAGAGCTGAAGGATTCTTAATATTGTGGTCAGGGAGAGAAATAATATGGCTATGAATGCTTGGTTTTATATAGCCAGCAAGCCTACTAAAATTCTAAACTTGTTCGTTTCTTCAACCCTCCCTCCCTCTCCTCCCTCCCTCCCTCCCTCCCTCTCTCTCTCTCTTCCTCCATCTTTCCCTCCCTCCCCTCTCACTTGCTCTCCCTTGCTCTCACTTTCACTCTTGCATTTATCGAGCACCTATTTTCTATCTGACACAACAGGATATAAAGTGAAATGCTTCCTTCTGTACAAACTGGGTTTTAAAAATTTGCCTCTAGATTGTACATACGATTACAAGGAAACAAAATTATAATTGATAGTTTATTGAAAATCAGCTGTCTCACCATAGGCCAACACAACTCTATTGATTTGTGTTTCAAACCTCACAATTGTTTTCATGTTAATTTTTCTTCTGTGTTTTCTCTAATTTTTGGATGCAAGTATTTTATGTTAGTTTGTTTCATTGAATTGTTATGAAGTAATTATTTTAAATTCTGTTTATAATAAGGCATGACCTAAAGAATGAAATAAAAATCCAAATATAAGATTATTCAGTTAAAACATGACTTTGAGAATGAAGAATTAACTTAAAAATAATAAACTTATAAATTATAGAACATAATTATACTTACTATATTCTTCATTATTGTTGGAAATAACCAAAGCATTTGCCAGTTATCTGTAAGGAGTAGGAGAACTACAAATGAAGACTTTGTTATAAGAATTGATATTCACATCTTTTCCCACAAGTTATATGTGCTATGTACTAGACATTATGTAAAGTCTGGGAGTAAAAAGATGAATAAGACATATTCTCTACCCTTAGTTACAGATAACTACCATAAAGATTGATTAGTGCTGTAACAGACACTTGTTTAAGACCTTCTGAAATTAATGCAATAAAATGATCAAATGCTTAGCCTTTAACATCAGAGAGACCTGGATTTAAGATAGCTCTTCAGTGTGTTATTTTCCTAGGGATGCTGTGACAAATAACCACATACTGGGTGGCTTAAAACTCATAAATGGAAATGGATTTTTACACATCTGGAGACCAGGAATCTAAAGTCAAACTGTCAGCTGGGTTGTTTCCTCTGGAGGCTTTGAGGAAGGACCTGCTCCATACCTCTCCTACTTCCTTATGCTGCTTGTAGACAGTGCTGTGCTTCAGTTGCTTCCTCTGTTAAAATATGGCTTTCTTCCCAGTGTGTCTTTGTGTCTTCCCATGCCCTTCACTGGATATAGGATCCACCATAAAATTGTATATGCAAAGATTCTATTTACAATTAAGGTCATATTTTGAAGCTCTGAGTGGACATGAAGTATGGGGGAACACTATTCAGCCCTGTATATTTATTTACTAGTTATATGAATTTAAACTGTCAAATAGAGATGATAGTAGTAGATAAAACCTAAATTGTTAGGATGTTTAAATGAAACAGTATACTATTTGGCACAAAATAATTGCTGAATAAATGCCAGCAAGTGATAGTTTTGAGAACACTTGAGTGTAGTTCTTACTTGTAATGATAATGTTTTGTCAACTAGTATTTAAAAAGTGTATACCAATATTTTCCAGTTGATGATATCCATCCAGCTTAGATTGTTCCTAAAATGTTTCAGTGGAAAATTGTTTTTTCGTTAACAAGACTCCCTAAGGAATAACAGTGTGCCAAGCATTACATAGTCATAAGGATCAGAAATCTCAAAGTCATATATTAAAAATATATTCATTTGGAAACAGGTCACTTAAATTTGATCTTTAGAAAGCGTAAAAGTATTTTCAGCTTTTATACTGAATTCTCCTTCAGCAATAACTTTTCTCATCAGCATAGTAAGATGAGTCATTCTAATCTCCAAGATCATATTAAATCAAAAAACTATTTCCTTAATATTTTACTCTGCCTTTTTGTTTATTTTTACTAGACCTTATTTTCAGAGCTCATTAGGTTCACAGTAATATTGAGCAAAAGGTACAGAGATTTCCCATGTATTCAGTGCTCCCATTCATGAAATATCCCTCATTATAAACATCATCCCTCATTATAAAAGAGGAGTACATTTGCTACATCTGGGGAACTGACATTGGCACACCATTATCACCCAAATGCCAGAGTTTACATTAGGGTTCACTCTTAGTGTTTTACATTCTGTGTGTTTAGGTAGATTTATAGTAACATAAGTATGTAATTATAGCATCATAAAGAGTAGTTTTATTGCCCTAAAAGTCTGTGCTCTGTCTGTTCATCACTCTCTTCCCACTAACCCATGGCAACTACTGATCTTTTTACTGTCTCCATAGTTATTTCCTTTTCTGTGATATCATTTAGTTATAATCATACAATATATAGTTTTCAGATTAGCTTCTGAATCAGTAATATGTGTTTAACTCTTCTCCACAACACATTCTGGCTTGATAGCTAGGTTTTTTAGTGCTGATAATACTCCATCCATCTGGTTGTACCACGGTTAACCCATTCACCTATTGAGGTGCATCTTGTTTGCTTCTAAAATTTGGCAATTATGAATAAGTTGCTATAAATATCTATGTGTAGGTTTTTGTGTGGACATGCATACCCAACTCCTTTGGGTAGCTACCAAGGGGCATAATTGCTGTTATCCTATGGTAAAAGCATATTTAGTTTTGCAAGAAATTGCCAAAAGGTTTTCCAAGGTGGATGTACCATTTTGCATTCCCACCAGCATTTGATATTATCAGTGCTTAGGATTTTGGTCATTTCTGATCAGTGTTTAGTGCTATCTCATCGTTGTTTTTCATTTTTACTTTTCAGATGACTATGATTGGAACATCTTTCCACATGTTTATTTGCCACCTAATAGATATTCCTTGGTGAAGTGTCTGTTAATGTCTTTGGGTCATTTTTATTGGGTTAGCCCAAGTATCCATTTAGTTTTTTCCATAAAATAACAGACACATTATTCATTTTCACCAAAAACTTTATTGATTCAGATATTTTGAGTATGTCAGCTGTCTCCTGCTACTAGCTTCTAATGGGTAGAGGCCAGGGGTGCTGATAAACTTCTTCCAATGCATAAGACAGCCCCAAACCAAGGATTATTTGGCTAAAATGTCAATAGTACCAAGAAACTTTACAAACCACTTTTGACATGTTCAATCAGTCACAACACCTTATCCATACATCATACAAAATTTTTTTTGTGTTTCAATTGCATTTTTACCTTTCTTGAAATAATAAAGCATAATATGCTGAAATGTTGTATATTTCCTTTCATCTTCAATATTAAAATTGCACAAAAATTCACCAAGTTTGGCAAGTTTTGTTTTTTTTTTTTCATGCTATTACAGCTGTCACAATATAATCTAACAAAATAGTTTCAAATCAAGTTAAAGGGAATTCAACACTACTAGAACCATCATACAGAAAAAGCATAATGGACTTTTTGACCCACCCAATGAACTAGTTCATTTCCTTATTGTTGAATTTTAAGAGTTCTTTGTATATTTTGAGTAAATTTGTGTTTTTTGCACATATTTTCTCCCAAGTCTGTGGATTGTCTTTTCATTCTCTTTACATTGTTTTCCACACATCAGAAATTTTTAATTTTAATAAAGTTGACCTTACTAATTATTTTGTTCATGGATCATATTTTTGGTATTGTATTTTAAAAAATTATTTGAATACCCAAGATCACCTAGGTTTTTAATCGTATATTCTATGAGATTTATAGTTTTGCATTTTATATTTAGGTCTGTGATTAATTCTCAATTAGCTTTTATAAGGGTTGTAAGAACTACAAAGTCTGTCTAGAAAAAGTCCAGCTATTGTTAATATAATGAGAATGGTTTACATGACAAAGATGTAACCTGGCAACAGAGAAGAGTGGACTGGAATGCGTGATGTGACAATGTCAACTTCACTGTACTAGTCAGTGAGGGCAGTAGACAACATTGAGAAAGTGCACTGTGTAGCTGTCAAATTCAAAATGACTGAGTGAGTAAGTCAATGGATCTACATTAAATTTTGCACAAAGCTTGAACATTCCTCCATGGAAACTACTCAGATGATTCAGAAGGCCACAACTATGGGCACCTGGTGATTGCAAGCTTTGTCATGACAATATGCCTACTCATGTATCACATATGCAGAGATTTTTGCTGAAACATCAAATCACCCAGGTTGCTCAGCCTCCTTACAGCCCAGATCTGATGCCCTGCAAACTGGTCTTTCCAAAAACTAAAATCACCTTTGAAAGGGAAGATATTTTAGACCATTAGTGAGATTCAGAAAAATACAGCAGGGCAGGCTGATGGTGACTGGTAGAACTGTGTGAGGTCCCAAGGTGCCTACTTTGAAGGGAATTGAGGTTTTTCATATCTTCAACAAACATCTCTACTTTTCATATACCCTGCTGGATACCTTTTGTCTAGATTCATTTCTTGCATGTGAATGTTGGGTTTCTCTTAGAACCATTTGGTGTAAAACTGTCTTTGATTTATTGTATTGTTTTTGCTTCTCTGTCAAAGATCCGTAAACTATTTATGTGGGCCTATTGCTTTTCATTCTTTTCCATTGATCTATTTTTCTATTCTTTCATCAATATCACATTGTCTTTATTACTGCATCTGTAGAAGTCTTGAAGTTGAGTACTGTCGTTCTTCCCACTTTGTTTTTCTCCTTCAAGTGGGCTCATCTAGGTCACTTTTCTCTTCATATAAACTCTAAAATCAGTTTATCAATATCCACAAAATAAATTTGTGAGATTTTTATTGGGATTGCATCGAATCTATAGATCAAGTTGAAAAGAACTGTCATTTTGACAATATTCAGTCTTCCTATATCCGAACATGCACTATCTCTCCATTTACTTAGTTTTTTATTTCTTTCTTCAGAATTGTATAGTATTTTTCATATATATCTTGTGCATGTTTTTGTTAGATTTATACCTAAGTATTTACTTTTGAGGGTGCCAATATAAATTTACTGTGTTTTTTTGTGTTTGACTCCACTTTTTCATTGCTAGTATATGGTTGACTTTTGTTCATTGACCTTGTGCAATAGATTGAATGTTTGTGTCTCTCAAAATTCATAGGTTAAAAGCTAACTCCCCATGTGGTGGACTTAGAGGCAGGGCTTTGGGGAAATGATCAGGTCATGAGGGCAGAGCTCTCATGTATGGGATTAGTGCCCTAATAAAAAAGACCCCAGAAAGCCCCCTCGCTCCTTTTGAGGACACAAGGAGAAGACTGACTTATACAAACCAGAACATGAGCCCTTACCAGATAGCCAATCTGATGGTGCTTTGCTCTTTAACTGCCCAGTCTCCAGAACTATGATAAATAAATTTCTGTTATACAATATATAAGCCACTTAGTCTGTGGTATTAGCCATAACAGACTGAAACACCTGGTGTCCTATAACTTTGCTGTAATTATCAGCTCCAGAAGGTGAGTTTCCTTTTGTAAATTGATCTGATCTACTTAGGTCAATTAAAAAGGAATAATAAATTAGAACTAATGTTTACTGAGTGTCTACTGTTATGTATGGTGTTGTTCTAGGTACTATGGCATAGATAATAAAAACAGACAAGTGCCCTGGCTGATGGCACAGTGGATAAGGTGCTGGCCTGTGAACCCAAAGGTCACTGGTTCGATTCCCAGCCAGGGCACATAACCAGGTTGCAAGCCAGGTCTCTAGCCAAGTCAGTAGCTGGAGGCAGATGAAAAGCAACCATATATGGATGTCTCCCTCCCTTTCTGCCCCTCTCCCTTCCCCTCTCTCTAAAAATAATAAATTAAATCTTAAAAAACAAAACAAAACAAAACAAAACAAAAGAAAAAAACCAGACAAATTCTCTACCCTCAAAGTGTTTATCTCCTGCTGGAGACAATAGATAACATCTAAATAAATCTGTAATGTCTAATAGTGAGAACTGTTATGAGAGGAAACAAGGAAAGAGAATGAATGAGGAGTCAGATATGCTCCTATAGACAGGTTGATAAAAGAAGGCTTTCCATAAAGCCTTCTTTATGGAGGCTTTCCATAAAGCCTTCTTTATTTCAGGAGAATCACCATTAAAGTGAGGAAGCTGGACCTCAAAGGATCTTTGAAAGAGCATTCCAGGAGGAGGGAAGAGCAACATCAAATAGTCTGAGAGGAAAAGGTACTTGCAATATTATAGAAACAACAAGGGCTCCATTAATTATCCTCAACGAGATAAGCAACTTTCACTCATTCTAAATAAGTCACCTATACCTTTCTTTCAGTAACAGTTAAAAAAAAGTAACCACCCCCACCCTGCCAAAAAAAATACCAAAATCTTTATGGTTCTTCTCAAGCTCCTGATTCAAAAAAATGATAATTTCTATGAAAAAATGATAGTTTCTATGAAACCTAGAATTTGTATATTTGACAAGAACACCCGTGATTTCTCTGTTTATTCTTTCTTTCAACATCTTTCTCCTTTCTCTTTTAACTAAAAATTTTTTGGCTAGAATGACCCAAATGGATTCTTCTGGGGAGAAAATGAAAATTTTGTAAGGATATTATGAGATCATAGTATCAAAAAGAAGCCTGAAGATATAAACTTGGAAATTTGCAGGAACCAAGGAGGCCAGAGGAAAGTATAAAACTCTCTTTGATGGCATAAACAGCTGGGTGTTCCAGGCCTGCTCTCTGGGGTGAGTCCCTTGGACGGTTAGGAAAACAATATCCAAGTTACTTAGGCTGGGTTACAGAAATGGCCATCCCATCAGATTGTAACCAATGAAAAAGGAACACTCCCCCAAAGATAATCAGAGTAGTGTGAAGAAGGGAAAAGTAAATGTCATGCAATCAAAACACAACAAGAATCCATCATATTTCCTGTCTCTGGTAAAGAATCTCATCAATGGTCTGATATCTCTTTCCTTTTGAAGGTGATTTTAGTTTTGAGAAAAGCCGTAAGTGGCAGGGTGCCAAATCTGGGCTGTTGGGTGCTAAGTCACCTGGGTGATTTGATGTCTCACCAAAAATCTCTGCATGAGATGTGATGTACGAGCAGGCATGTTGTCTTGATGAAGCTGCCAATCACCAGTTGCCCGTAGCTGTGGTCTTCTGAATCATCCGAGTAATTTCCATGGAAGGAATGTGCAAGCTTGGTGCAAAATTTGGTGCAGATGGATTGCTCTACTCATTCAGTCTTTCTGGATTCTCATTTGAGCATCTTTAGATACACAGCCACTCAGTACACATGCTCACTCAGTGGTATCTACTGCCCTCACTGATGCATACAGTGAAGTCATCACTGTTCACGCATGTACATTCTAGCCAACTCTCTGTAGCTGCCAGGCTATATAGATGTCATGTAAATCATTCTCATTCCTTTCACAACAGCTGGACTTTTTCTGGAGAGACTTGTGTAATTAAAGAGCAGGTACACCAGCGTCATAGGATAAGAGAGAGAGGGAGGGAGAGAAGGGGGAAAGAGAGAGAATAGGGCATCAAAATAAAAACTGAGACTAGATCATAGAATTTGGGCAGAGAACTGATAGAATCTGACTTCTCAAAGTTTCATTCTGGTTATTGAATTTAGAATAGACTTTGGGGAAGCATTTATCATATATAATTATTAGTTGTTAAATTTATCTCTGGCATCTGTTCCTCCTCTGATTGCAAAAGCTGCAACTTGTTTTTCTTAGTATGTCTATGTCTTGCATTTGAAGAACTTAAAGGACAATCCTATATATTTTTAAGGTAGTTCCATTTCCTTCATCAGTCATAAAAGAAATGTATATAAATGAAAAGATTACATTAAGCCTAATTTGATAAAGGCAGTAAAATGTAGAAAGGGAAAGAGAAAAAAGTTAAAAAACTTACATATAGGTAAATAAATATAGGGTACAGTTTTAAAATAAAGAATAATTTGTCCTCAGATTTTTAAACAAATTAAGATACAAGAAAGTACAAAATTCTAGCTTAATTAAGTGTATCAATTAAATATCTCAAATGATACCAACTATATTATAATGCTGTGTGTCTCCATTAAAATTAAAGTGTTACTGAAACATTGGAAAGTTAGTCATTTCCCAAATGGCTGTATAACCATAGTAAAGATAAAATCATCAGATAAGTGTCTTGAATTAATAAACTTGTCCCCTGAATCTAAATCAAATTATGTGTTTGAGGCATGTATATTACTTCAAAATACAAATTTGCAACTTCATTGAATTTTCAGACAACTCATAGGTTTCACTGAACTTATTCTGCACCATCATTTGGCATTTGAAAAGCTGTATTCACAAGTTTAGCTAGAAAATATTTACCAGCTCTATGGTGCTAGGCCTTGGCAAAAGTCCTCCCCTGACATGTGCTGAAGGGAACAAGCCACACAACAGCTCCACTCCCACTTAATTCCTCTGGCTGATTGAAATTGGATGACCTTCCTGGGAACTCTTTACTGTGGCCTCTGAGGGTGCCAAAAGCCCAAGAATGCTTGCTGGGTTGTTCTCATTCAAATACGGAGCCTTCTGGGTTCTCATTCAGGCATCTTTAGACACACTTCCTTCTCACTCAGTGAAACTGCTAATTGGCACAGGAAATATCCCAGCTTTGTCTGTTTTCTATAGAAGTTGACAATGCTTCTCACCTGACTGTGCTGACAGAATTATATTTTCAATAGTATGAATGCCCCCAGACTTTTCAATAATAACTTTGGGAATATAATACACATAATGCAGCTGGTGAGTCTTAAACAGCTTCATGCCACAGAATAAATGGTTACAACAGCAAGCATCCTCTGAAATTGGGGGCTAAGAAAATGGATGCTTGAACTATAGTGATTTATATTTGAGAAAAGCTGTACATAGTGCCTTTCTGTTCTTATATGCTTTCACTTAATGGGTCCTTTTTCACTATTATATATTTAGTCTGTTTGCTACTAGTTATAAGAATGTTGTGGTCATTTCCCAAGGAATGTATTTCATCTGCACAAGAAAGCATGTGACGGTTGCCAAGAATGGAGAAAATTGTCTTCTATTTGTCATTGGCAAACAGCCCAAGTTTCCGATATGTATGAAGAAATAAAACCTTTCTAATCTTTCTAATTTGTATTTTTAGGTCTTGTCTGTTTCTAATGGACATAGTGACAGGCAAAGAGTACTTGGGCTGGGTATTGAAATTATTGAAACCTTTTAAAGCCAATGTTAACATTTTGAAAATTTATGTCAGATTGCCAAAAGCTACCTTACAATCTTTGCAGATGTATGTGTAAATGTGCCTTCCCTGAATTCAAGTAGACGCATAAAGGTTTTGTGAGTCTTTAGAGGATAACTATACTCACTAGCTATGATGTTTCATGCTTTACCTGGGATATTTCATATCAAATATATTGATATGAGCAAAGTCCATTCAAACATATTATAAAAAATAAGAGATTGTTAATATTTTTTTAAATTTTATTGTTGTTGTATTACATCCATCCCCTTTTTGCTCCCCTCAGTCCCCCTCCCCACCCACCCATTCCCCCCAAAGTCAATCCCACCTTTTGTCCATGTCCATGGTTCCTTTATACTAGGTTTTTGTCTAAGCTGATCCCCTTTCTTGCCTCTGCCTCCCCCCTCCCCGCAATCCCTTTCCCCCTGACCACTGAAGGCCTATTCCTTGTATTCATATACTTGGTTCTGTTTTGCTTGTTGTTGGTTTTGCTCATTATTGTCCCATAATGGGTGAGATCATATGATATTTGTCCTTCACTGACTGGCTTATTTCACTAAGCATAATACTCTCCAGTTCCATCCATGTTGTTGCAAAGGGTACAAGTTCCTTCTTTCTTTCTGCTATATAGAATTCCATTGTGTAAATGTACCAAAGTTTTTTGATCCAATCATCCATTGATGGGCACTTA